>JAGPOW010002504.1:20483-30662 GCA_030014935.1 Caiman crocodilus | reverse complement strand
TATATATATATATAAACTATATGATCTCATATGGTTTATATAAACTATATGATCTATGTATGTGTTTGTCACAGTAAGTAATAAAAGGAGGAGGGAAGAAGGAGAGATAGAAAAAAAGAAAATATTGTGCAAGGACTAATATTTTAATTACCAAAATAATTGAAGAATTCCTTCCAAATTGTACTAAACTTTTCAACGTATATTTTTTACTTTCTCTTTTTAACAGGCTGAATTGATCGGTGGAGGGATGTATTTCCCCCCAGTCTTTATTAACGATTCTTATTTCAGTGAATGGTTGCTCTGTTCTTTGAAAATACAAACTGTGCTCAATCTGCTGTGTATCATTATTGTTACTGATTAGTGCGAGGTCAGAGAACATGGAATTGAAAAGCTCTGTCCATTTACAGCCTGCAGGATCAGGACACTACAGAATAGGCGGGGGTTGTGAGAATGGGTGTCATGACAAACATTTGTGGATTCATTCAGCAGCTGCTTAGCAATGTAAAGCAAAGGGGTCAACAAACAGGAATTCAGAGCCCTAAGTCTGAGAATCCATATGTGTATTTTGGACTTTGCGAAGCAGCCCTCACTAAAAATTAAGCCCACTATTTTCCATCAGGGCATTTTTTTCTTTTTTGATATCATCTACATCTTGGGAACCCAAAGTCAATGGGGAGATCTGATTTACTTCTGTGAGCTTTGGATCAAGCCTTTGGTTTGTAAGATTGCAAACCAACACATACAGACAAGTAGCCAAGAATCAGATAGAAACCACTGCATCTAGGAGCAACAGTCTCTTCAAGAGAATGTGGGTCATTTTCTTCCCTGACCTCCATGTGTACGACCTCAGTGACATCAGAGGGAGCAGAGAAGAATCTGCACATCACAGACTCAGGCCAAATATCTTCACTTCTTTCCTACATAGATATTTTAGGGTTTAGGCTTTAGTAATTCAGCTCCAACAAGTCACCCAAAGATCTGAAAAGAGAAGTGGATAATGAGACTGAAGAAACTGTAAGGCGAATAGAAGCATGGAACTAGCCCTTGCAGATCCATACAGGACACACATCTACATGAGATGCTTTACTATGCATTAGACTAATGTAATGCACAGAAAAGTGTCAGTGTCTACACATGCGCAGGACTTACTATGCAGTAAATTAAGCTAATGTGCTATTTGCTGGTACCAACAAATCCAGGTACTAGATTAATAGTGCATTAGCTATTGTGCAGTAGCACATATATAGACACTGAGCAGGGTTTGTTCCTGACCAGTCTAGGCAGCAGGGAGCCAGGAGTGGAGCGGGGTGGGGAGAGGAGGCAGAGGCAGAGGCAGAGGAAGCTGTTCATGGCTCCAGCACTGATCAGCAACAGGCTCCATCCAGGGGCCAGGAGCTGAGCAGCACCGGGACAGGGGAGCTTTCTGTCCTCAGCACTACTCATCTGTCAGTTCCCCCCAGGCATGGGCAGGGAGTGGGAGCCAACTGGGGCCTGTGCAGAGAGCTCCCCCATCCCCTCAGCCCTGCTACTGCCTGCACAACATATGCCCCAGTTGGCTTCTGCTCCCTGCCCATGCCTGGGGGAGCCAGGAGCTGAGCAATGCTGCAACTGGAATGAGATGGGGGGGGGGAGCACCAGAAAATGGGGTGGGGGCAGACATGAGCAGGAAGGAGCAATAGGGACTGGCGCTGCTTCCCCTTGCAGCCCCCCTGGTCTCAGCACTGCTTCTCCCTTGTGTCTCTCTCCTGGCCCCAGTGCTGCTTACCCCCATGCTTGGCATGGGGAATTGCCCCAAGCCAGTGCTGCTGAACCAGGCTGCAATCCTGAGATCTGTGTCTCTGGGAGCTGTTCTCTGCTCCTGGACAGCTCCCCGCTACTCCCCAAAGCTCAGACCTGCCCTCTTTCCCCCTGTTAGCTTGGGCTAGCACCCGGGGGAGCCTGCAACTCCCCTGGCTACTGCAGGGAAGCAGAGCAGGGTAGGGGGCAGGAGCAGCCCTGTACTAAACTGCTCCCATTGGGAGCAAATTTGCTCCTGACAAGGGCAGGGGTGTAGATGTACACGCAGGAGCACTTTAATGAGCCATAGTTTTCTTCCAGAAAAGTCAAGCACATTAATTGCAGGTGTAGATGTGCCCACGGTGGTCCATCTACTCCTGGCAGGAACCAGTATCAGATGCTAGGAAGGGAGATGGAAGAAAACCTGTAACAGGCAGTTCTGGTAAACCTCAGCCCAGAGAACATAACACAATTCTTGACAGTAAAATCCTGCACTGATGAAAGCCCCGTCACATGAGTCATTTCAGTCTAGACCACACAAAGTGCTCAGACGCTGTAGGGAACACTCCTGAACCATCTGGGACTAAGTCACTTGATTGATTCTGTCTGCTGGCACTTTTGAGGGAAGATCTATCTGTAAAACAGTTATCATTGGAGTGGGTGGGGTTGAGGTAATGCACTCGAATATTTATGCCACATCAGAAACAGTTCAGCAACAATATAAAAGAAGTTGTAACATCAGCCCAAGAAGCTGATTCGTATCCAAATTGTATTATCTGCATGATTAGTATTAAACTATGCTAATGCATTCATTGAACTTACCCTACTCAGGACAACATGAAAGGCTAGCCATAGTCACAATTTTCATTTTAGTAGCTGGCTTCACACACACTAGTTTTACCTTCATCTTCACAGAGTTACCCCTGATTAATGTCAGGCTAGAGTCAGGTCGACACAGTCTTTATTTTGAAGACTGGGATAGCATGTGGGAAGGAGATATCAACTTTAGTATCTGAGCTGTAAGCACCCCATGTTATTTATGCTTATTTGACAGCATTTGATGAAGGAGACAGAAGCTGATAATAAGGGTAAATCCTACAGTATTCACATTCCTTGGTGAGTTTTGTGCGTTACGTTAAGAAGAGATGCTCTATATGAGCTTTGTGATGCCATACAGCAGTACATAGGGAATAACATGTCTCAGAGATCACTGAGGGACATAAACCATGGGCAGTGTATAAGTGCTGACGGGGGGGGGGTACAACTCTGCACCACTGCTGCAGTGACAGGGCACAGCTCCACACCACCGCCCCTCTGGCTGCTGGGCATTGAGTCCAGCCAGGCTGCAGCCCCACTGCCCACCGTCAGTGCAGAAATTGTGCTACAACCCACACTGCTGCCAGGCCCGGGCTCCAGTGAAGCTGTAGCTCCATGGCCTGTGCCCCACTGTTGGCACAGAACTCACGGGGGCACATGCCCCCCACGTCCTCCTGATGCATTGCTAATGGCATAAACATAAACATACCCTCCATAATTTTTTTTATAACACTGACAAAAGAGGTATGGCTCGCTGGGATGGTCAGGGTCCACGGGACTCCTTGTTGATGTGCATTTGCAGACTGTAAGCATGTGTGAAGTGTGTTGTGTAGCACAGGATATGTCTATACTGCTAGTTAGGGTAGATCATGAGGAATTTTTCTTAACTAGCCTCAGCCATGTGAATTGCCCTCCTTATCTACATATTCTTGTCTCCTGTATGTCTTTGATTATTGTAAGTCAAGGTGGAAAATAGGGGACAAAAGGACTGGAAGTCAGGTGCCGGTGGTAGGCACTTATCATGCTCAGGTGAACAGTGAACATGCTCAGGCGCTGGCTAAGGGGGGAACTTGATCTCAGGCCTTGAAACTCATTAGAGCTTCCAAGGGCATGCTACACTGTTGTTATGAAGGTGAACTATGGGGGTTGTAATACACATCAAGGACCTATCAAACAGTTTGCCTTGACTTGCAACTTTTAAGGATACATCTAAAGGGCATCGAAACCACAAAGCTTTCCCAAGAATCCCTTCCAGATGAAGGCTTGCCTTGAAGATCATCTCTTACCCATCCCCCTGCAAGACTTCAGATACTGCCAAGTAAGCAGCAAGAGGCTCTTCATCTACTCCCCTATGTTGCCCAGTCCCTGCTCTAGAAAACCAGACAAATAATTTTTCCTGTTATGAAAAATCTTTAGCTCTTATTCTTTTTTAAATATGTATAGGCTAGAGTTATAGTCCGTACAGCAATATAGAATAGCTATAAATCCACCCTAACTGGTTTTATTGCTGCTTTGTGTAACTGGTGTGATGAAAAAGAAGCTGAAACAACCTACATTTTAAATATGTTCCTTGCTGCAAATAGGAGGGGAAATATGTGTGATACAAGGGTTCCTACAGCTCTCTGGCTTAATAAATACAGAGCTGTATTTTCAAAAGGAGTGAACAGCATATGCAGTCTTCATTTCCCAAACCAGTTTGCAATTCCAGTATCTCATAAGATAGAACTGAAATAAAAATACTGAACACCCTTAAGTTTGCGTGGAAATTTTGATCTAAATCCATCTCCAGATTTGAGACCTTGGCCATCCAGACAGACTTCATAGCAGTATGAATACGAATCCACATTTTAAAGCACAAGCCCTTTTCTAGCGGTGTTTTAATTCCAGTTATTGTGTGAGTGTTGATGTTATTTCAGTGTCAGAGAAGTCTGTCCCTTTAGGCTCAGAACATTATGGCCATGTGTAGATGAAAGAAGAGGCATGTTTGCATGACACTTTAAAGTGGGCTAACTGCTTTTGCAGTGCTTTAATGGTGTTGGTGTTTGCACATCTCAGCAGCATATTGTGCATTAATTCCAGCCGCTGTAGGAAATTCAGCGGCATAATGCGCCTTAAATAACTTGGGGCACAGCAAATTAAAACTCCTTCGAGGACTTTTAGTTTGCTGTCCCTACAGCCACGGAGTGAAGCACCGGGGTCCGTGCAGCTCCACGGCTCTGTAGGAAGCCCTGCAGGCAGCCTGGCAGCAGCCCGGGAAAGCAGCTCTGCCCAAGAAAAGCAGCGAGCCTGATCTTTTTTTTTCTCCTGGAGTCTGCCTGCCTGCCTGTCTGAGCTGCATGGGGACCCGGTGCTTCCCTCTGCAGCTGCGGTGCCCTGGGACCACCCAAGCTGGGTACCTGTGAGGGGGGACCCGCAGCTGCTGTGGAGGGTAGCACCAGCCCCCCTGCCTGCAGCCTAAGGACAGCTCTACCCACCAGCAGCTCGCCCTCCCCTACCCACCACCATCAGCAGGGTGTGTGCATGACACAGGGGTTTAATCAGCCCTAAATGGAAGCAGTGTTTTTCAAAACCCACAGCTTTAATTTAGGGCCCCTGTTTTGTTTAAGTACACCCTATTGTTATGTATTGTTTTCTTGCAAGAGGTGATGATACAAAACCACTTTCCGTTTGTATGGTAATTTGGTTAAATACATTACAATAATGATCTTTGAGCGCTGGGGAAGTAAATCTCTTTTGCCAGTTGTTTGGAGAGAACACAGAAATCTGTGAAAGAAAAATCAGTTTTAGACTGAAGCGACATACGCTAAATGGAAGCCTTCTGGTGGCACTGCTTAAAAATTAGCAACGTATTAACTGAAAGCCTTTGTTACACAGTCATTTTAGGCAATTTCTGGAGCTCTTAACCCATGGATTGGCTGCATGTTAACATCTTTAAGTGACTTAGGGCACTCATTAGTTGGCTTAAAGTTATGCCACTCCAGGGCAGGATTAGCTTTAATCTGCCTAATTTTGTTCCTGTTCCATTAAGGTCTGGCCATTTCTCACAGCTATTCCACCCAAGTTGAAGTCCTCCAGCATCCCAGGATGCAGTGGGTCAGTGGGGATGCCAGGGGCTGGGCGTGGTGCCACACACCCCGGGCACATCAGGCAGAGTGCAGCCCCAGAATGAATCAGTGGCCATGGTGCCTCCCACTGCCACCTGGATTGGCTCACTGCTCCCACTGTTAATGGTATGGGCGGGGGTTGTTTAGCAATCAAGAAAAACAGATCAGGGCACTCTAGAGCTTGCTTTCCCCCCCCCGCCTCCCCTTCTCCACATCACCACTGGCCAGGCTGCCAGCCAGCCATCGCCTGAGCTACAACAGGCCTGATCCTTTTTTCTCTGGAGCTCAGGTACCCAGCCAGTACCAGAGTGGGGGGGCAAGGGGCAGGGGAAGATGGAGGTGTGATTTCCATGCATAAAAAGATTGGGTGTTGCCTGAGCTCCAAAGAGCAGCTGAACTCAGCTGAACTCTGAGGGTCCCGATCCTTATTTTCTCTGGAGCTCGCTCCCCTGCTCTGCCACCGGCTGGGCCCCACCTGAGTTCCAAGGGGCGTAATGCTCAGCTGGCATTCAGCCAGATGGCAGCTTGGCCTGGGTGGGGGGGTTACATGGGAGGGCAGGCTCCAGAGAAAAAAAGAATTGAGTCTCTCAGAGCTGAAGTAGTAAGCTACTATGAACAATGGCAGGAGGCATCATGGCCATTGGGCACTTTGGGGCTGCGGTGCTGGCTTTGCCTGGCAGGAGCAGTGCACCAGTCACAGAATCACAGGGCTGGAAGGGGCCCCGAAAGATCATTGGGTCCAGCCCCCTGCATGAGCAGGAAAGACATCTGGGGTCAGACGACCTCCGCCAGGTGACCATCCAGTCTTCTCTTGAAGAGCTCTAGGGTAGATGATTGTACCACCTCTGGGGGGACCTTGTTTCGTAGTCTAGACACCCTAGTTGTAAAGAAGTTTTTCCTAATGTTCATCCTGAAACTATCTTCCAGGAGCTTGTGGCTGTTGTGTCTAGTTTTCCCCCCAGGGCACCCTGGTGAACAGTTGTTCACCGAGCCCCTGATGTACGCCTCTGATATAGCAATAAGGCGTAATCAGGTCCCCTCTCAGCCTTCTTTTCTTTAGGCTGAAGAGTCTGAGATCCCTCAGCCTCTCCTTGTACAGCTTGCCATGCAAGTCCCTGATCATGCGGGTCCCTGGCTGCTCTCCACGTCACCGCCCCCATTAACACTCCCTCCAGTGCACTCACCTAAAGACTCTGGAGACTCTGTCCAAAGCTGCCAGCTCTGACGCGTGGCGTCTCAGGCCCCTCCTGCTCTCCCCCCCAAGTGCATTCCTGCGCAAACTCCAGTATGCCCATAAAGAGCACGCCTGTTTGCGGGGCCTGTTCACATGGCTCCCACCCAGAACAGCTAAATAGGGGTAGGAGGGGAGGAAAACCCCTTCCTGATTCCCTACAGCTGACCCAGCTGGCCTGGCTCCTCCTCTGTCTTCCCCCCTGCCCTGCCTGGCTTACCTTGATTTAGCTGTCAGTTCCTTGCTCTAGTGTATTTATTAGCATTGTAGCCAATGCCAATACATACAACAGGCTAGAAAAGAAACACACAAAACTTGATGACATTGTGACTGACACACTGACTTGGTTTGTGCTAAGAAATATTTTACTTACATGCTCCTAGTCCTGCCCCTGCTCACTAAACCTCTAGTGGCAAGTCACAGGTGTGCAGCTGAAGCACAGTCAGTCTCTCCAGAGAAGATTTTTTGCTTTAAGGTGTGACTACCCAACAAAATTGATCAACATAAGCTAAGTAACATTTGATTTATAGATTAAGGTGTATTAATGCCCCAAGGGTTTAAATTGGGCTCTTAACAAACATAGGCACAGCAATGTTGGCTAGCATCATAGCATGACCAATGGTGAGGATATTTGAGAACTTGTGGTGCTCAGGAGAGGTTCCTGAAGTTTGGAAGAGGGCCAACGTGGTGCCAATCTTCAAGCAGGGAAAGAAGGAAGATCTGGGGAACTACAGGCCAACCAGTTTGATCTCAATCCCTGGAAAGATCTTGGAAAATTAATGGAAGGCATCATTCTGAGACAGCGCCAGGACAGCTTTGTCATGAGTAAGTCATGCCTGACCAGCCTCATTTCCTTCTATGACCAGATGATGCATCACCTGGATGGGGGAGGAAAGGCTGAGGGCATTTACTTGGATTTCAAGAAAAGCCTTTGACTTGGTTTCCCATGATGTCCTCATGGTAATATTGGGGAACTGTGCCCTTGACCACCTTTTTAAGTTGACCAATGGCTGGGGAACTGGCTCCATGATCAGACCCAGAAAATGACTGTCGATGGAACCGAGTCAACATGGCATATGGTGACCAGTGACAGCCCCCAGGGTTCAGTACTCAGATCTGTACTCTTTAATATATTCATAAACAATCTGGATTCAGGTGTCAGAAGCGGACTGGCTAAGTTTGCAGGTGACACCAAATTACGGGGAAGTGCGGTCACTCTAGAGGATTGGCTGGGGATTCAGGCCAACCTGGACAGATTTGCAAGATGGGCAGATCAAAACCTGATGACATTCAACATAGAGAAATGCAAGGTGTTCCACCTTGGGTGAAAGAATCCATACCATACCTATAGGCTCGGCAGTGCTACACTCACTAGCACCATGCCTGAAAGAGACTTGGGGGTCATGACTGACCACAAGATGACTATGAGCCACCAATGCGATGCCATAGCTGGCAAAGCAAATAAAACTCTGGTTTGCATCAACTGATGCATCTCAAACAAGTCCCAAGATGTCATCCTCCCACTTTACTCAGCCTGGTGAGGCTGCAGCTGGAGTATCCAATTCTGGACTCCACACTTTTAAAAGGACGTGGAAAAGCTTGAGAGAATCCAGAGGACAGCCACACACATGATCAGATGACAAGAGAGCAGGCCTTATGAGGAGAGGCACGGGACTCTTCAGTCTGGAGAGAGAAGCGTAGGCTCTGGGGGGACTTGATGGCTGCCTATAAGTATATAAGGGTTGTGCATCAGTATCTGGGAGAACGTCTGTTCACCAGGGCACCCCAAAGGAAGACAAGGTCTAATGGTCACAAACTTCTGGGAGACTATTTTAGACTGGACATAAAAAAAAAAAATATTTCTCGTCTGAGTCTCCAGAGTCTGGAACAGACTTCCCCCAGAAATGGTGCAAGCACCTGCTCTGGACATGTTCAAGAAGCATTTGGATAATTATCTTGCTGGGGTCATCTGCCTCCAGCTGACTTCCTACTCTTTGGGCAGGGGGCTAAACCCAGTGATCTTGAGAGGTCCCTTTCAGCCCAAATGTCTATGAAATCTATGACATCTCTATTAAATCAATGTAGTGCCTCTTATGAATCTTTCACAGTACCTTTTATCCAAATTTCTTGAGTTTTTACAATTAAGCCAAACAAGATTCTTATGAGAGAGGTAGGATTATTACCAGGGATCTGGGTTTTCCATTTGCTGTGAAAAAAACATAGCTTTAAAGGAAAAAAAACTGCTGTAAAGGAGAAAATCATCAATTTTCCCTTTAAAGAGGAGAAAAATGTGGGAAATGCTGGGTTTCCCCTTGCAGGCTGGCAGCCTTCCAGCCTTCAAGGACCTGCTTGGGGCTGTGAGGAGCAGGAAGAAGATAATTGGAAGCAGGGGCACCACATGCATGTGCACGTGCACATGCACATGCACATGGCCAGCATACAGCCAGGCAGGCTGATGCGAGCAGGTTTAGCAGCTGGATACAGGTAAGTCTATAGGGGGGTTGGAGGGCCAGGGCTTGGAGACTGTCCAGGGGACTGTGTGGGGCATGTGTGTGTGGATGGGTGGGTGGCAGGGGTTCATGGAGGGGGGTGGGTGTGTGTGGAGAGGGAGAAGGTGCATTGTCACCAGGGCTATGGTGGAGCAGGGGGGTCTGAGGCAGCACTCGGTGCTGCCAGCAAGCCCAGCTTCAGGCTGCTGCCAGCTGGGTCTGCCTGGAGACGCCTGCTGCTCCTATGGGGGAAAGGGGTGGGAGGCATCCTTTTGTGGTGGTGGGGAGCTGCATGGTGAGGTCAGTGGCACCAGGGCCTGGTGCCTGGTGCCCGTGCTGTTAGGGGTGGGGTGGCTGGCAGTCACTGCCGTGGGTCATGACCACGCATGAGACAGCAGGTGGTGCCCCAGCCAATGACTGTGGGGGGGCTGTGGCTTGGTAGCAAGAGGCAATGGCAGGGACAGGGCAGGGCACTGACATATCAGGGTTGTTCAGTGCCATAAAGCAATGGAGGATCAGCTGCAACTGGACCCACATCCTGGTGAGTGAAGGGGGCAGGGGAAGCTCTGATTTTCTATGATAAAAAAAAAATTAAACACCAAAATATATAGGTATTTAGAAATTATTGTATTATAATGATTGAGGCACTGGTAGGCTTCCAAATTGTTTTAAAATTGTAAATATATCAATAAAACATTGTATTAAATTAATACCTCTCTCTCTCTCTCTCTCTCTCTCTCTTTCTATATATATATATATATAT
>JAGPOW010002492.1:1132259-1188000 GCA_030014935.1 Caiman crocodilus | reverse complement strand
GAGAGAGTCTTGCAGGAATAAGAAAAGCCATCTAATTAGGTCAAAGAACTCATTATAATACTAAAAAGCACACCCTCTAGGTGAGGAGAAAATATGCTAATGAAACATTCATGTATGTATATGAGGTACACGGCTTAAACATGGGTATAGAGACATGCTCAGTAGAGAACTTGTTGCGTCATTCCCTTGTAACCAATTACTGAACAGCACACTTATGAAATCTTGTAAACTTCTGTATAAAAATACCTCAGAAATGATATTCGGGGTGCTTGCTTGTTTGAATTATTTAGCTTGCACCTTTTATTGCTAGCAATAAACTTTTCTTTTTACTTCCACCACCCGGTGTGTATATTGGCGTCTGCATTCCAGGCGCGAACCCAGATTTGGGCTGGGGCACAACAGTATGACCAGTCAGGCTGTCAGTGGGCTCTCCTTCAAGCTAAGGTAATGGATGAGTCCCACACAGCAACTGAGATCACAGGGGCCATAAACCGCTTGATGCAGGGGTGGCTCATTGGCCACCACAAGCTCATCCATGGGTTCATGGTCACCAACAACAGGGCCAATATGGTCAAGGTGGCCCTTGATGCCAACTTTGTTAGCATCTGCTGCGTGGCACGTAAGTTCCACCTCATAGTCAGGAATGATGATGCCAGCACCACCAGCAAGCTGATTTCCAAATGCAGGAAGGTGGCAGGCTACTACTTACTTAGCCAGGTGATCACTGGAGTGAGAAAACTTCAGAACCAAACTGAGAACTTCCAGGGGATCAATATTCCTGGCTGGGGCAAGCTGCTGTCACCAAACATGCAGGCACGAGTGAGGCAACTGAAGGAGGGCATCAGGATCCTTGATCCTTTGCAACCCATTACGGTGTGACCCAAGGGTGAAGGGGAGCCTATGTGGGAGCCAAACCCTAATCACTGGATGAAGGTTCTGGTGAACAGAGTCCAGGAGACAGAGAGGCATAGGTGGGGGGATATGGAAGAGGGGGATCCACTGTCCTGTGCCAGCATGCCATTCACCAGCCAGTCTCCTTCTCCACCACAAGTGCTGCCAATGTGGGCCAAGGGCATGGCTTCCATGGTGGGGCCCAGAGGCACCAGACGCCACAATCAGGCAGGTAGCACTCAGGCCTTGGTGGCTACCTATTTTGCCTAGGACGTGGAGCTGCTGCTGTGCAACCCCGTGGCCTACTAGGCAAGCCACAGCCAGATTTGGCAGGATCTGGTCATGGTTGCCTGGTAACACCTGTCCTGTCTACCAACCAATGTTCCAAGCAAGAGAGTATTAAGCATTGCTAGTGACATTGTGACACCCCACTGCACCTTTTTGGATCCTAGTTTGGTGGAGCAGCTGGTGTTCCTCAAGGTGAATCTCCCGCTCCTGGGGTTCTCCAAGCTCTAGCTACAGATGGAGTGAGTGCCACCCTCTTCACTCCATCTGCACCTATTTCCTTTTGGCTTCTGTTTTCCAAACCATTTAAAGCCCTGTCCTCAGAGCTGGAGGGGACACTCACTGCATCATCACCCAGCAGGGGAAGAACATGCTGAGCGCCCATGCCAGGACAAACTTGGAGATATGGGATGGGGCTATGAGGAAGGAGAAGACCCCAGGTCCTGGACATGACCTAAAACTGCACCCTGCCAGTGTTGGAAAGCCTGGTGGGACTGCCAGTGGTGTGACAGCCCCCAGGAAATGCTAGGACTGAAGACTTCCCTGGTGAAAGGTGGGTAAGAGACACCTTATAACCTCCAGCCGCCACACACGCATGCACATTCCTGGCTGGGAAAAGCCCAAACCCTTAAGATCTTTGAGAGGCCTGAGGCTTGCTGGTTGCAGTGGGATTGTGAGGCTCCAGGTGAGCTCAGCTTAGCTGCTTGGGATGCTATCTGCGGGGCATGGGCCGCAGTGTAGGGAAGGTAAGGAGCTGTGGAATCACACAGGCAGACAAGATTCTTTGGGTCAATCCAATATCTTTTAGTAGACTAATTGAATAGTTGGAGAAAAATACCTTAGCAAGCTTTTGAGTTGAAAAATGCTTTGTCAGGCTGAGGAATCATCTGCAGTTGGTTTGTGTGCTCTTCCTGGATGGAAGGAATAATAAAGACAGAGGCTAGCATGCAATGCAAGAAAGAAAGCTAGTCAGAGAAAATGGAAATAGAGGCATCGGGGGTGAGGGACAGGCTGGGATGAAGGGAGAAGGGGGATGTAGCAGGTAAAAGTGGAGAGGTACCTGGGGAGTCGGATGTCCAGCAGGCTGTAGTGTGTCATAATTCCAATGTCTATATTGAGTCCATGAGTTTCTGTATCCAGGAGGTTGATGAAGTGCAGTTCATAGACTCATTTGTAAAAAGTGGTTTGTAAAGTTCCTTTGAGGTTTAGGTCTGAGAGATTGGAGACAGGTAATTGGGTATCCTTGTCTTTGATAAATTTTCAGTGTGCACTCATTTTGTTGCGTAGTTGTTGCTTGGTGTCTCCTATGTATTTTCCATCAGGGCACTAGTGCTCTGATGGAGATAGCTTCACAATACATATCTCCATACTAGAAATATTTTTTGCAGGTTTTGCACATCTTGTCATGGCATGGCCTGGATCCATTTGGCATCTTAGGCTGTAGGAAGTTGGCTTCTGGTGATGAGGTTAGCAAGGTTCAGTGCTTGTTTGAACTGACAAACCACTTTTCACAGAAAAGCCTATGGACTGCACTTCATCAGCCTCCTAGGTATAGAAACTCATGGACTCAATATAGACATTGGAATTGTGGTGGGCCAGTATGGGGAGCTCCTGTGTTGAGCCTCCCACCTCACTATGCCTGTCCACCGCTGGACTCCACGTGACTCCCCAGGGGTGCCTAAGCCCTGGCAGACCCCCTTTCGAGCCCCACCCCAGAGTCTGGGAGTAATATGCTGCCACCGTCCTGCGAGGGGACCTTCTAGGTTCTGTGTTCTCAGGGAAACACAATTAGGGAAAGCCTAATAGTCCTATGGGTACTCAACCTGAAGTACTTGGGGCTCCTCCACAAGTCAGGGACCAAAAAGGATAGTCCCCCTTAATCCGCAGACCTAAGAGGCCTGCTAGGCATAATTAAACCCACCCCTCAAAAAGTCTCCTACACCAGTCACAAAGGAGAACTTTATTGGTTACAAAGGGTAGGGGTAGAATAGGGTAAGAGGTAGAGCACTATCCAGGGATTACCATTGAGCAAAACAGTCTGGCTGCGGTAGCCATTTGATACACAAATGCATCACTGTGAGCTGACTAACTGTTTAGAAACACTTACAAGTATCATCCAGAAGATGGTAGAGATCTGGCTCAGAGATTTCCAGAGAAAGCGTGTTTCCGTTGGATCAGACTCTCTCCTAGTGTCCTGGTGTTTGGGCCATGCTGGTAAAATGGCTTCTCTTCCCCTTCTTCTTGGACCAGGCCTTTCTGACCTCAGCAGCCCAGTCCAATAGAAGCCAGCAGTGTTGGCAACTAGCTAACCAATTTAAAAAGCATCACTGGTTACCTGGGCTGATGAGCAGGGGCTTTTCCCTCCCCCCCACTCAGGTGACTAGAGAGACCACCCCCTTGGCACCAGGCTTTTGTCATGTAGGCAGGGAGGAAAATCCCCCCTCCCTTAGGAATTCGACCCCAGTGTCCCAAACTGACCCATACAGATTTCTGGAGAGAGACATAGAAGGTGGCATTTCTGCCACAGAAATTGACACACTACAACCTGCCAGACATCTGCCTGACACGAGTTTTGCTTGTCAGCACCCTTGAGGTGCAGTTTCCCAGAAACCCCTATAGGCATCTCCTTGAAATCTGGCAGGCTTCATGGACTCAGAAGGGGCTACCATTTCTACAATTTTCTTCAAAATTATGCAGGAAATGACAAAGTTATAGATATTTTAGTCATTCCCCATTATAGCCTATGACCAAAACACTGAAAGTGTCAAAACCCGAAATAGTTTCGGCTGAAACAAACAGAAAGAGCAATTCGAAATGCTGAAATGAATCTGTCCCACTGAAATGCTGAATCCAAAACAGAAATGAAACAAGGATGTTTTGCATAGCCCTACTAGCAGTAGCCCTAGTAACAGCATTGTGTGGGTGCAGCCTGGCTCAGCAGGGTGCCACATGCCGTCTTGCAGCTCTGAACTGCTTGAACTGAGTGGCACCAAGCCCCAGGTGACAGCTGCAGCACCCCCAAGCTGCCAGACAGTGCATGGTACCCTGCCAAGCTGAGTTGCACCCAGTTGATGCAGCAGGTGCAGCACAGGTGCCAGGTGGCCAGGGCCAAGCCCCACTACCCCTCGTTGTGCGAGGCAGGCGGCTGTGCCATAAAGCCCCAAGTGGCCCCAACTGCCACTGCTGCTGTTGGTAAGCTGCCGGCAGTGCAGGAGGCTGGAGCCAGGTCGGGGAGTTATGAGGGGGCGAGAGCTGGCCAGGGGAGTCCCTGAATCCTCTCCGACCTCGTGATCACTCCCCATCTCCAGCCTAGGGAGGAATGGAAAGTGAGCAGGAGAACAAGTAGGGGTCTGGAGACCAGCCCCTGGAGACTGAGGCTGGAGACAAACAAGGGAATATGCAGCAGGCTGGAGATGAGGAAGGGAACTTCTCCAGCTTGTCTCCAGGGGCTCCTTTAGGATGCTGTCTGAGCAGTCCATTTGGCACAAGGGGTAGTATCCTCAGATACTAATTGCCCAGGCCCCAGGATCTCCTGCCTATTTGTATCTTTTGGCAGACATTCACCCAATTAATGAATAGCTCCCACTGTGTGGAGCCAAAAAGTGAAAATTACAACTAATAATTTTTTTGTGGAGGGAGGGTCACTAATGAAAAAAAAACAAGATAGGAGTGATGTGGGCATCAAAATGTGAAAATAAAGGCTCCAGAGGGGGACACCAAGCAGAATCCCCTGGGCCATATGCACCAGTCCTCAAAGGCATCTAAGGAGCCAGTGGATCCCACCCACTGGTGCTCTGCCCAGAAATGTGCATGGACAAGTGGGAGGAAAGTGACCCCGCAGTCACCAGGCAGGTTCCTGGACACAGCCCCCTTCCTGGCCAAGTACAGGGCCCACTTGCCCAGGGCCAGGAGGAGATTGACCAGGAGTTCCTAGGACTTGGTGGGGCCATGGATGACATGACCAAAAACATAAAGGTGGGGGGTGAAATTCAACCAGAACCTCAGGAGGAGGTTCTGGATGTGGAGGGGCTACAATCTGGTGCACTCAAAGGGTCATGTGTGCCAGGGTCTCCCTCTGCCCACAGAAAGAGCAGGAGACCAGGGTGTCTGTGAAGCTCACCACATACATGCCCGTGGCAATGGCTCCATGGAGGAGCCACCACCTGAAGTCCCCAGTGGCTCATGGGATGAGGGTAGAGAACAGACTCAGTCACTGGGGAGCTTCAGCCACACCCTCTCTGAGCAGGTCCTGCCACTTGGTGTCTGGGCAGGATGCAAGGGCGGCATGATGGATCGTGTGGCACATGAGCATGTAGCGATGGAAAAGCAAACCAGTCTGGTGTTTTCCAGGCAGCTCAGGTGGTGGAGCGGGAAGCACTGTGAGGCTGGGTGAGGCACCAGCCCCATGACAAACTCAGGTAGGCTGGAGGACATTTAGGGGAAAGGGTGGGGGGGTCAGGGACTGCCACCTCATAGGACCTGGCCAACAAAAGCAAGGGCGTTGGGAGTGAGGGCAGATTTCACCTCCTGGACCAGATAGCAGGTTGTATGTGTCATGGGTAGACCCATGTGCTGAGCCAGTAACACAGGGTCCACCCACTCGTGCTTATCATAGTCCAGGAGGTCTCCAATATGGGTGACACCAGTCAGGATCAACCTCTGTCGCAACCAGTACGCCTCTGCTGTCAACACCTCAAGCTGGGGGCTCCAGAGGAGGGGCTCAACGAGGAGGTCAGCAGCGTGGGCAAGTGTTGCAGGAGACCTAGAAGTGGAGACCAGCCTCCAGGCCCAGAGGACATCCTGGTAGAACCCTGGCAACCCTTTCAGGTCCTGTAAGGGGAAGTCCCACAGGCCAAAGAGCTGCCAATCCTATCGGAGCCCCTGGAAGTGGTGGAGGAAGGTGCGCCCAGGTGGCACCATGCTACATAGCTACCCACACTGTATAACAGTTGCTGCAGGGCCTGAAGGCGGAATGCCAAGGCCTGGCTGTGCAGGCAAACCAAGCCCTGGCTGCCCTCCTGCAAGGGGAGGCTCAGGACGTCTGCTGTGACCTGGTGCTGTCCTGGCTAGAAAAACTCCAATGCCCATCTCTGGAGTCCTGCCAGGACCTCAGGGAGCACAGGTAGGGTGTGCAAGCGGTGCCAGAGCATGAATAGGACTAGCTGGTTCAGCACCAGCACTCTCTCATGCAGGGAGAGGCATCTGAGGAGCCCTGCCCATGCCCAAAGCCACTCCACCACCCTTGCTTCCAGCTGTTGCCAGTTCTCTGGCAGGGAGGGATCTGTGGGGGACAGGTAGACCCCCAAGTAGAGCAGTGAGCCCATGCCCCAATGGATCCTGCAGAGTGAGGGTGTGAGCGAGCGAGTTCATCTGCCACCCATCACCCATGGCCAGGCCAAAGCTATTGACCCAGCTGACCTAGGCAAAGGAGGCCTCCGAATACAATGCCTGACAGGCCTCCACCCGTGCCAGGTTGCCCGAGTCCTGCACCATAAGGGGTACATTGTCAACATGCACTGACAGGACCAGCTGCACTATCAGCTCCTGGAGCATCAACCCCACCACCCACTTCTGCAGGAGAATAAGGAAGAGCTCCAGGGCCAAGGCATACAGCTAGTTTGACAGCAGGCAGCCTTGACATACCCCTTTCCTGAATGGGATGGGCTACATCAGGGTCCAGTTAAGCTTGAACAAACATTTTGCAGAGGCATACAGCACCTGGAGAGTCTGCACGAAGCAGGCCCCAAAGCCAAAGGCCTGCAGCATGCCTGTGAGGTACTCATGATCCTCTCTGTCAAACGCCTTCTCCTGGTCCAGGGATAGGAGGGCGAAAGACAGGCCCTCCTGGCACGCTTGCTCCAGGAGGTCCCAAACCAGATACAGGTTGTCAAAGTTGAAACATCCGGGCACCATGTATGTCTGGTTGGGATGGATCGCATCCATCAGCATGGAGTGCAGGCGCAGCAAGATGGCCTTCGCTACTACCTTGCAGTCCATGCAGAGGAGAGACACGGGATGCCAATTCCTTAGCTCGCGGAGATCTCCCTTCTTCAGTAGGAGGGTCAGCTCCCCACTTTCTTGAATTTGGCCCAGACTGCAGCAAGGTCCGGGCCAAGAACTACCCAGAAAGCCTCGTAGAACTCCACGGTCAGCCCATCGATGCCCGGAGCCTATTTGGCAGGCATCAGGCAGCCAAAAACTTAGCCAGAGTGAGAGAAGCTTCGAGCTGGTCCCGGTCACTCACGCTGATCTGCGGGACTCCCTTCCACACGGTCTGAGAGGCCTCAGCATTGGTCAGATCCAGGGAGACGAGCTCTTCATAGAAGGCCCACATGTGCTGGCACATCTCACCTGGATCCGTGAGGGGGCAAGTGATGTACATTTTGGCCCCTCACTTCCTCTCCAGGGCACAGAAGAAGTGGGAGCTGGGGTCCATCTCTCGAAGGAGCTGGACGCGTGAGCAGACAAATGTATCATGGGCGCGGTGGTCATCCAGAGCACAAAGCTCTTCCTGCCTCTCCCAACACTCTCCACAGAGGGACAAGTTGGTTCGGTCAGTGGCCAGGAGCCTCTCCAGCTCTAGCACTTTCTGCTCAAGCTGCTCGTGGACTGTTTTCCTCTGCTGGGTGTGCCCCCAAGCATAGCTGCGGCAAAAAAAAACCAATACGCACCTTCCCCCCATCCCACCATCTCCAAGCTGAGGGGAAAGCTGTCTGTTGCTTCCACCAGGCCAGTCAGAACTCCCGGACAGCCTCCTTGAAGCCCACATCCTCCAGCAGGCTGGCACTGAAATACCAGGTCGACCCCAGGCATCCAGACCCCAGCATGGCCTGGGCCCCGACAATGTGGTGATCGCTGACTGTGGTCAGCTGGATGCCAGAGGAGTGGGTCTGGGCAAAGTGCAGCAAAGAGATATAAACCCAGTCTAACTGGGAGTGGCATGCCTGCTCCTCCCACACTCTCTCACAGCGGGTTCAGTGGGGTGACAAGCATGCCAGACATCCACCAGGGAGTAGTCCATCAGGATCTCCCTGAGGACACCCACGGCAGCCTGGTTCTGCTCCTTGCCTGACAGGTCTTGCGCATCTAGGATGACATTAAAGTTCCCACCAAGGACGAGGCACTCACAAGGGTTGAGGGTGCCAATGTATGTGGCCATCTGGTGGAAGAAATCCACCAACTCCGGGTCCTTCGCAGGGGCATACATGTTCAGAAGGTTCAGGACCAGCCCCCGCACTTGGACTCAAAGGTGCAGCAGGCAGCCTGACACCACCTCAATATCCTAGAGAACCTCTGGCTGCCGGCCTGAGGAGAACAGGGTGGCCACCCCGCAAGAGGTGGCAGAGAGATGACTAAAAAAGACCCTACCTCCCCACTCCAGCTACCAATTAGGTTCATCGGCAAGAGTCGTCAGGGTCTCCTACAAAAATACCACAGGACATCCCACCTCCTGAAGGAAGGAGAAAACCCAGCATCTCCGGAGACCCTTCCTGCAGCCATGGATGCTGAGGATCACAATCATAAATGACTTCATGGCTGTGGGGGTGGAGTAGGTGGTTCAGCAGAAGCCTCAAACACCTTAACACCCGGTGTGGGGTTTGCCAGCTCGTGCAGTGCCCTCCCATAAGTATAGAAGGTGTCTATGAAACTGCAGGCCAGCCTATAGATCTGGGCAGCTTCTGCAGACTGCAGCTTTTGGGCCCCTTGCCAGCACCCTCGCAGTGGTGAGGGCATTGTCAAAATCTCCCTAGGAGTTCAAGGCAAACTGTACCTTGCTGGTGGACCACCGGGTGTACTTGCGGTCCAGAAATGCAAGTAGCTCAGCTCTTGGGACCGCTGGAACTGAGAGGTCTGCAGGCTTCACAGAGTCTTGGGTGCCCTCCTCCTGGTCCTGGAGCTCAGAGGGCTCTTCTGGCACCATCTGAACCCCCCAGTCCGCTAAGACCCCAGACTCTAGTTGGGATTGGGAGAGCTCTGCAGCCCCCTGGGACAGGGGTGGAGGTAAGAGTGGGGGTGGGGTTCCTTCACAAAATGGGGTAGAGCTGGAGCCCTGGGGGGTTTGTGCAGGGTCCTCAACAAGATTAGCCCATTGATTAGGGGAACCCACTGCAACCCCCTCTGGTGCAGGACTATGGGGCAGGCTGCAGGTGAGGTTTTCTTGGGAGGGGGAAGGAAGAGACCCACCAGGCACCAGGATTGCTCTGGTGTCTGCACTGGGACCCTGGGAAAGGGGACCTCCTCCCTCAAAACTCACTAGGATGAGCCCCAGGGCCTCTGTATCCCCTAAATCAGAGGGAGGAGGCTCTGCCGCCAGGCCTTCCTTTAGGCAGGTCTCAGCCTTGGCATCCGTGGTTTCATGGGGGTAGGTCTTGGTAAGCAGAATGAAGAGTTTCCCCCACGGGCTCCTGTTCGGGACTATCCAAAAGCTCCGAAATCTCTTTTGTGGGGATCATCTATTTGATCTTTTCCCAGGGTGGGGTGCCAGGCACAGCTGGGGAGGCCCCTGAAGGCTGGGCCGCTCTTTCCCCCATGCGGTGGTCTTGGGAGGGGGAGAGAAGTCCTCCACATCAGAGGGCTCTTGCCTTTATGCTCGGAGGGGACCTGCACCTATTCAGCCATGGGGTGGTCCTCAGGTGGACAGGCTCCAGCAAGAGAAGGTGGGAGGGGGCAGCCATGACAGGGATAAGACTAGGGGCAGGGGGACCCTGCTTTCTCTCTCCTCCCCGTTGCTGGTGTCCTCCCTGTGACTCACTAGACTTGGTTGGGGGACAGGATCCTTTGAGCTCATGGGTGGGCTCATAGTTGTGGCTGGGGTGCCAGGGGGGCTGGGGCACTGGTGGTAGGGGCACCCCTTTTTCCATTGGGACCCACAGATGCCCTCCCTGCCTGACCCATGGGACACTCATGATGCAAGTGCCCTGGGGCATGGGACCGGAAGCACCACAAGTCCCCCAGTGTATAGAAAGTCCTCACCAGGGCCCTGTGATAAGGAATTACCACGAACCCCTCAGCCTCCAGCCCTGCTCCCACAGCCAGCTGGATCATGACCCAGTGACGGAAAGAGTGTACATGGCAGAGGCCAGGGTCTCAGCACCCCAGGGAGAGGGCCACCAGGGTTTGGAGCTGGGGGGGCAGGGCGCAATTGGGGATATTGGAAGGGATGGAGCTGAGAACTACCCTGGTTCCCAGCTCTTCTAGAGGCTTGAGGGGGACGTACTCACCCTCCACTATGAGCCCCCTCTCCACTATCTTTTGTACAGCGGCCTCTGAGGCAAGGAAAAAGACCCCCTTGCCATGAAAGAGGGAGGCTGCCATGATCTTGGAGACCCCCCACTACCCAAGCCAGGGCCTGCATCCAGGTCTCAAAGTGCAGGTTCTCCCACCTGGGCAGTTAGCACTTCACCCCATACCTGTGGGTGAGTGCAGAAATGGGGCCCCACTGCTTGAGCTGGAAGGGCTGGCAGTGGAGGGTCCAGGTCCCCCAGCTTCCGGTCTCCCTGCAGCTGCTTGTGCATAGCTGCAGTTCCCCCACTGGGGGACCATGTTGGTGGGGCTGGAGCTAGGGCCAGGGACAGGTTGAGTGGGTGTGCTGGCTAGTGTAGTGCATCTGGTCCCGTCAGGTGCTAGTGGTTTAGGCTTTGGGGCAAGGCCCTTGCCCTTCCCACCCCCAGCTGTGGAGGAGGCTGAAAAGAATCCCTTTCCACTGCCCCTGCCTTTGGTCCCTGACAATGGGAGAGGGGGCTTGGGAACCCCTCTGGGGGGCCTGGCCAGGGGCTACCTCCCACATCTGTTGGCTTCCTACCGGAGTCCCATCTGCCCTGCCATTATTTCACATGAGGGCAGGGAAGACAATAAAGAAAAACAAAACATCCTGCAGGACTGGTGAATCTAGTAGGGGCAGGCTGGGGTTGTGGGGCAGAAGGGGGATAGGGAGGAAGGGGGCTGAAGCTCACTGAACCACAGCTCCACAGGGGAAAAAAAACCCCAAAAAACAACTGGGAGGCCTATGCTTTGAGGGGGGGAGGGCAAGGGGGAAAAAAAACAAACCACACACACACACACACACACACACACACACACACACACACACACACACACACACACGGGCTGGGGAAACTCGAGCTGGCTTACTCAGCCACACAAGTTGTGGGGGTGGACCACAGGACTTACCACACAAGGGTAAAAAACACACATGGAAGGCTGCTGAGGCAGGTGTAAAAGATGGCTGGAACAGTGGAGAGAGTTTGTTTGTGGAAGATCTGTCCAGAAGCCCCTCAGGTCTCCAGCCAGTCACTCAGCAGCAGAGGAGCAGGCAGGAAGACAAATCAGGATCAGATGCAGTGAGGTAGCTGTGGGGGAAGGCAGGAGCAGTCAGTCAAGCAGGAAGTGATCCAGGGCAGGTGTGGTGTCAGGTGGTGCAGCAAGGAATCTCCCTCTTTCCTGAGAGGGGGCAGCAGCAGCAATGGTAGGAGCCATTCAGTTCAACCACTCAGGGTGTGCTCCTGGTGAAAGTGGAGGTGAAAGCAGGGGGTGTCTTGCCAAGGCAGCTGGGGCAGGCAAGGTTCCTTTAGGGTCTGGCAGTGATAGTGTTTTGCTGGAGATGGGCTGGCTGGAGCTGCCCACAGCATGCCAGTTGAGATAAAACCACTGGGTTAAAAATGGCAAAAAAGTCTTTCTGGTATTGTTTCCCGGTGTGATCTGCAACTTTATGTCTTGTTTATTTACTTGCTGCTGTACTATTGAGCACAAGTTTTTACACGTTGTCTGCAGAGACACGTCTGTTTTTTTCCCCTTGAGTGTGCAGAGGAACACAGGACAAGCATCTCAAATATCCCTTCCCATGTGCATATGTCAACATTGCATTTTCTCTGCTATGACCATTCACCTGACTTTGTTAACTCCCTCTGAAGTTGCTCCCAACCTTCCCCTAGGGCAGGGGTTGTCTCATCGGTACTAAGGCCACAGGTGGTACACAAGGGTGGGTGGGTGGGTGGGGGTGGAGTATGCCCTGGGGTGTGGTGGCAGCTTCTCCCCCAGCATGTTCCCACAGTTCGCCTCTTACCCAGGAGAGGGGGAGAAGTGCTCCAGCTGCCTCTGGCCCCACACAGCACACCGCAACCCCTCACCCCCTCCACACTTCAGCTTGCTCTCCTCCACCCCTTTCTTGGAAAGCAGTGAGGGTCTGAATGGTGTGGGGAGGGGAAAGTGTGCTTCTGTGCCCACTCCCAAGAACAGGACCGGGGGCGAGGGCAGTGGCACCCCTCTCTGGGCTGCACAGGTGCCGCCCGGCCAGCCAGACTGCAGGGGGGCTCACACGCAGTGACGACAGCCGCCTTCACCACCCACCACCCCATGCCACTGCCGCTGCCACAGTGCCTGCATCACTTCCCCATGGCTGGTTGCACGGGCAGCTCAGCAGACTGCTGATGAGTGGGCACATGACTGGTTGGGTGCAAGGCCTGTCAGCAGCCCATGGAGGAAAGTGGTGCAGGCATGGGGCGGTAAGTGGCAGTGACAGTGGCGATGGTGCAGGATGGTGGGTGGCAATGGCGGGGCGGTCACCATGTTTGAGCCCCCCCCCCCCAATTACCCCTCCCCCAGCGCTGCCTCTATGCGCACCCCTGGGAGGGCATGGGGGGCATGTGCCCCTGGATCTGCACAGACTGCCACTGTGGGCCAGGGCTGGGCTGGGCTGTGCCAGGCTTTTCCCAGCGGAGGTGGGGAGTGTTGAGCTGCGCTGTGTTCGGGCAGTGGTGCTGGGAAGGGTGTTGGGGGCTATGGCGAATTGTGGGATGGCTGCAACCCGTTCCATAGCCCCACTCTCAGTGCTGCCATTGCCTGCCCCAAGTGCAGCTCGGTCTAGCTGCCTACTGGGAAGAGCCTGGTGCTGCCCCAGCCCTAGCCTGCCTTGCACATAGATCCAGGGGCACGCACTGCTCCCATGCCCTCTTGGGGTGCACCCAGTGGTGGGAGCTCCTCCCCCTTGTGCCCTCCATCCAGATTAGCCACTCCCGGCTGTCTGGCATCCACCCTGCCATGGCTGTGCAGTGCCTGTCCCAGCCCCGCTCCCTCCCTCAACTCAGGAGCCTCAATCTTCCATGACCCCCCCCCCCCTTTAAAAACCAGGAAAAAACATAAGGTGGTACAGGATCTGAAACTGAGTCAGAAGGGGTACACTTATTAAAAAGGGTTGCAAACCCCTGCCCTAGGGCTTACTTACTTAAGGAGGAGTTCTATGAATGAGTTCTCCTTTGATCAAAACTTCACTTACTGCTTTGTTCATATGTTCCATGCAGAGCAAGGAATGACAGTTTCTAGTGCACTAATAAAATGGAACAGCTGATAAAAAAATTTAGTTCAGAATGAGGATAGTGATTAATTTAGTCATTCATCCATTAGTCCTAATCCACTAATGTTTAATAGGAAACTGGTATTATCAAACAAAAGTGACGCTGGGTTTTTTGTTCATTTGGTTTTTTTTATAAGATCACTAGTTTGACTCATTGAGGTGCCCAATTGTATTAGTACAAGTTATTGGATTTGCTAGGTGAGACTACACGTGCTGTTTAGCACACAATAGACTACTTTACTGTGCGCTAAAGCATCAAGTAAAAACATTGTGACATTACACTAATGAGCAGTAAACAGTCTGTTGCACATTAAGCATCACTGAAAAATATGCAAATGCTCTGCTATGCATTAGTATAACCTAATATTCATTAATTAAGTACCTCACTTTGGAGGTACTAAGTTTAATGCACATTAGAAAAGACACATTAATGCACATGTAGATGTACCCACTGTCATGCACATCCTCACAGCCCTCTTCCACTTCTTTAAGTGACTATTTTAATTTACAAAATGGAGTTAAACGAGTTATTGTTTTATCATACACTGTCTCTGCTTCTTTCCCAGACCTGAAGGGCACTTTGTGCCTGAAAGCTTATCTCAATTATTCAGATGGTTTAATAAAAGATATTACCATAAAATTCCTTGCTTCTTGCATATTTCCTGGACCATACAACAGCAAGGCAATCCTACCATATTATGCTGCAGTCTGATAAAAAGATCCTATGAAATAAAATCAATGGAAGCTCATGTTCAACAGCTGAATGCAAGGCTATGCAGCAAGTAAAGAAAATGTAGGTCAGAGTTAAAGGATGGACTGCTATCCTGGAAAGCAGTGCCTCTAGCAAGGACATGGCAGGGAGGCTTGATGGAACATATGCTTCCTGTTCCAAGCTGAGGCTAGGAGAGTTGATGTGAAGCTGGGCTGTAGAAATGTGTGAGTTTTGAATAGGAACAGGCAGAGGCAACCCAAGCAGGGTATGGGTCCTGGGGCAAATTAGCCTTTGCGGGGCTCCACCCCCAGATATGAGGAAGCCGGTAGCAGATTCAGGGTGGGGGAGGGGGTGGTGAGTGGCTGGAAGTGTTGGATTTGGTAGTGGGGGGCGGGTGCCGAGCAGCCAAACATGAAGCTGGTGGCAGCACAGAGTCACTATGGCCTATCTGCCCAGCTCTGCGGGGCCCCTCAAAGTGAGGGGGCCAGGGCAGCTACCCCAACTTGCACCCCCACCCCAGGATGGACCTGGGAACAGGTAAATTATTTTATTGCTGTATGCACTACTGATAAGCCCATCACTGAATACTATGCCAGCTCTGGGGATCTTCACTTCACAAAAGATGTTGAGAACCTGGGAAAAGTTCAGGAAAGAGCTACAAGAATGATAGGAAGCCTGAAGATCTGTTTGGTGGTGAGAAAGACAAGGGGTTTGATCCCTTTCGCTTATCAGAGAGAAGGGTACTAAGAGGTGACTGGATCATGCTTGTGAAACAGCTCCTGGGAAAGAGCTGTGTGCTAGCAGATAGCTTGCCGACACAGTAGAGGACAGTGCAAGCTCCCATGTTGCCAGACTAGCAATAATGTGCAGATTATCAGTAGGGAGGGTAATGATGAACCTCTACAACAATTTCTCCAGCAATGTGGTGGCTTTTCCATCTCTTAGGGTGCATCTACACGTGCGCTTTACTGCAGTTGACTAATTAGCTTTACAGTAAACAGCATAGGATGTATCTACACATGATGCTATGCTGACATAGCATCGGTGGGCAACAACTATGATGCTGCAACTATGTTGCTGTGGAGACACACTCCCTTGGTGTAGTGCATTGCTACGGCACCTCCAAAAGGAAGTACTAAACAATGGCGCAGTAACAATGGCATGATAGGGGCACATGTAGACATGCCCACAGTCTATACATGCTCCAGTACTAGGGCACAGTAAGCTAATCAACTCTGCCATAAGCTAGTACTGTCAGGGACAGTATTATCTTACATTGTTTTGCACGTAGAGACCACATTTCTAACCTAGTGCTTTATGAATTAACACAACACTCAGTTGATGAATAGCAGAAAGGCTTGCTTTAATAACTACCAACAAGTTACAAAACTAAATGACAGAAAAGGTTCTTTCCCAATATAAAATAAGCTATTAGTCCCTAGTATTAGCTTAGCTGCACAGAGATCTTTATCTAATGCAGGCAGAAAGCAATTCTTGCATAGCCTCAAAGTGTGGGTCCCTCACTTCTTGGGTGGGTGGCAGGATGGCTTCTGGTCTGGACGGCATACAACTTGCTGACAAACTTGCTTAGTTCTTATACTGTTTCTTCAAAGCATTTTTCTTGATGGTTGGCCAATTAAGGTCCGAACAAAAGAGGGAGGAAAAGGTTGATGATCGTATCATAACTGTTAATTCTTTGGCTCCTGTTTTTGATTGTCTAGGTATAAAAACTGTGTTTCTGCAGCCTCTTCAATCACAGATGATGGGCCGTGAGTGTCAGACAGGATACTTAGAGGTGTCACCAAACTTGTTTTAGGGTATTTGTTTATCAATGGGGCATATTTATAGTAACTTATACTGGTGATGGTCTATTTACAGAACTCCAGACATACAGTGAATGGTTCAGACATTTTTAACACCTTAGAGTGACATTGGATGCCTAGTTTGAGAAATGTGAGGATGTCACATACAGAGCATACTCCCTATATTCAACCTACCTTTTACAGGTTTCTTTTGAGATGCATATTTAGTCTTTTTTTTCTTTAGCTGCTAGGTTAATTGAAATACATGTGCAGTTTCCTTGCCTTCACTGGCTCAGTCTTTCTTTAAAGGGCTTCCTTAGGTATACACATGTGATGACAGCATCAGGTCTCTATCAATAATTTTAACTACTTTTATTATTTTATGGCACGGGTCTAGTATTGAGTACCACAAGGTCTCCACTGTCTCGATGACTAATGGGTTACAAGCCCTTAGCAGAGTTTGATTTTCCTGTGACGGTCTTGTTACCACAATCCAGTCTTGCCCCAGCCACTGTCTTGCATTTTTATGCAAGAGACACTGTCCAAGCTTTCACAGTTTTCATATGCAGCCAGTGGAGTAATTAACTGCACTGCAATACATGTGTAAATGGTGACCGAGAGAAGTCCAGGCCTGCTGTCTAGACACACGGCCCTGTAGGGTCAGCACCCTCATGCCCTGACCAGCCAGTTTACTCCAGCTCAAACTGCTTCAGAGCTTATTGCTTCACCTTAATTTCATGTGCAGATGCACCCTTAGGGCACATCCACACATGCAAGCACACGTGCTTGCAGCAGTTCAGAAAGAAGCAGTGCAAATTTGAGCCAGGGCTTTTTGCCTCAGCGCATGTGCCCAGACATTCACTTTGGTGTGGGGCAAATTGTGCCACTTGGGGCAAAATAACCCTGCCTGGCTCCTTCTCAATCTGCAGCCAGCAGGAGCTAGAGCCCGGTGCCAGAACCTGTGCTGGCCCCAGCAATATAAAAACCTGCCCTGGCCAGCAGCTCAGGGCTATTTGCCCTCAGGATCTTCTGAGGAAGGAGCCTCTGGGAGGAAGTTGGCCACACTCCTTTTTGTCCCATGCTGTTGCTGATTGCTGCAAGCTTGGTCTTAGGAACTTTTAGGGAAAGGATAGCAAGTCCCCTTCCTACCTCTAGCTGCTGCTAGCTTGTTCTCAGAGCTTATGGGGTAAGCTGGCTACTCCCCTTCCTGTCTTGCCCTGCTGCTGCCCCTCTGCCCATGGGGTGGGGGGAGTTCCTGCCACTGCCCCCCCCTTGCGGAGGGGCCTACTGCACAGCACTGCACCCCAGCTTCTGCATTTCTGTTGTAGCCTGCTGCCTAGTTTGCTGCCCAGCTGCAGTTGGGGGACTGCCTGGGGAGGGAGCCTGCGCTGCCTGTGGGCCCCTCCCTCACCATCACTGCCAGAGCCTAAAGGTGCCTTGCCTGCCCCAGCTGCTTTGGCAGGCCACCCCCTGCCTTCACCTCCATTTTCACCTGAAGCATACCCTGAGTGGCTGAACTGAACAGCTGCTACCACTGCTGCTGCTGCTGCTGCCTGTTCTGTTGCTGCCCCCCTCAGGAGAGAGGGAGATTCCCTGTTGCACCACCTTGCACCACCCAACACCACATCTACACTGGATTTGCTCCCTATTTACTGATTACTCCTGCACTTCCCTACAGCTGCCTCACTGCATCTGATCCTGCTTTGTTTTCCTGCCTACTGTCCTGCTGCTGAGTGCCTGGCTGGACGCTTGAGGAGCTTCTAGGTGAAGCTTCAACAAACAAAGCCCCTCCACCACTCCAGCCATCTTTTACATTTGCCTCAGCAGCCTTCCCTGTGTGTTTTTGCGCTTGTGTGGTAAATCCTGATGTCCATTCCCCCTGTCCTGGTGTTTGTTGTGTGGTTGAGTAAGCCAGCTTGAGTCTCCGCAGCCCTTGTGTGTGTGTGTGTCTCCCTCCGCCAACTTCCCCAGACATAGCCTGCCTGATTTCCAGTGGGGCTGTAGCTCAGTGAGCTTCAACCCCCTTTCCCTTTCCCCACCCCCTCACTCCCACAGCCCCAGCCTGCCCCTATTGGTTTCACTAGCCCTGCTGTATTTGTTGTTTTTCATCATTAATTTCTTTTCCCTTATGTAAACCCATGGCAGGGCAGGAACCTTCTGGAGGAGCAGATGCCCCCACAGAACTTTCTGCAGCTCCCATTATGGGGGCAGTTCCCAGCCAAGCCCCCAAGAGGCACATGCCCTTGCAGCCCCCACCCTGGAGGCAGAGTCCAACTGACCTCCTTCAGGGATAGAGAAGCCTGCAACCTCTGCTGTGGGGGCAGGCAAGACTCCAGCAGGAAGCCAGCAGGGCTGCTCCCAGATGGGTTCCCAAGCCCCCTTGCCCACCATCAGGGACCCAGGGCAGAGGCAGTGGGAAGGGCTCATCTTTAGCCTCCTCCACAGCTGGGGCTTGGAAGGGCAAGGGCCCTGCCCCCAAGCCTACACCACTGGCGCCTGAGGGGACCAGGTGTGCTGAACCAGCCAGCACACCCACTCAGCCTGTCCCTGGTCCTAGCTCTGTCCCCAGCAAGGTGACCTCCCAGCAGGGGAACTGCAGTTACACAGAAGGAGCTGTGGGATGCCCTGAAGCCACGGGGCTTGGACCCTCCACTGCTGGCCCTTCCAGATTGGGTGGTGGTGCCTCCTTTCTGGCACTCACCCACAGGCATGGGGTGAAGTGTCAGCTACCCAAGTGGGAGAACCTGCACTTTGAGACATGGGTGCCAGCCCTGCCTTGGGTAGTGAGGGCTCCCAAGATCATGGCAGCCTCCCGCTTTCATGGCAAGGGGGTCATTTTCCTTACCTCGGAGGCCACTGCACAGAAAGCAGTGGAGACAGGGCTAATGCTGAAGGGTGAGTATGTCCTCCTTCAGACTCTAGAAGAACTGGGGACCAGGGTGGTCCTCAGCTCTGTCCCTCCCTATATCCCTAATTTAGTTGCTCCATTAGTCCATTAGCCCCTGTAAGAGGGGGCTACTAGTTAGCCAGGTGGGCCTTTCCCATGGTAATCAGATGGACAAATAGACAGGAGCTCCTGATGGAGATCTCTCTTTGGACAGAACCAACAAAGCTGTGTGCTAGTGGCCCAGGCCAGGTCAGGTCCGTCCAGCACAGAGTCTATGTCAGGCAGCACTACACCGCCACTGGGCTGTGTCTGCAGCCATTCCATGACCTGGCTGTCTGCTGCTGCCAATGCAGCAGGGGGAAGATGGGTGGGGCAGGTGTGTTGTGGCCCGTGATTTAAGCCCCCCACCCCAAACCCACCCACAAACCCCACATCCCCCTCCACTCCTCACACCCACCCACACACCCCACACCCACAAACCCCCCTCCACACCTATGTCCCTGCTAACTTAACTGGGACTGCTCCCAGGTCCAGCTCATGCCACAGCTTTGCCCCACTTTTGTTTACCCCAGCACATCAAGGGCATGTACTGGGGCAGCAGAAGCACCATGGAGATGCTCTGGCCAGATACCAGAGTGTCTCTCTGCCGGACCTGCCTCCAGGTTGCCTCAGGGCATGGTCCTGGACTGTGCATTGCTCCACCTTCTTTCCTCAGGGTTTTTTGTTTGTTTGTTTGTTTTTGATACCTGGATTTCCATTTAGGGGAACATTTTTCCATTTCTAGCATACCTCTTGCGGCATCTCAAACTTCTTTGAGATGCCACAATAGGCATGTGCACGCTTGTTTGGACATGCCCTAACAGGGGTTAAGGTCAGTAAATAAGAGACTGGTCTGAGCCCCTGAAGGGAACAGAAGCACACCTGGAAAAAAAGGAACAGTTTAATATAACAGCATCTTCAGAGCTGTCAAATTAGGAGTTCCTTTGGGTCTTTTTTCTTCTTTTCTTTTTTTTTTTTTTTGAAAAAGAAACCAGTTTGTGTTGGGTCAAGTCAAGGACCAAAACTGAAAGAAATGAAAGAGACAGAACATAAAGAAATACAAAGTAACTCAAATTAGTAGAGGGGAAATTGGCAAGATTACAAATCCCCGAGTGTTAAGTACTCACCTGTGTCTGGTTTCCTGGGGAATCTTCCCGATCTTCTTAAATGGCACAGATGATTCCCTTGTAGAGTGAAGACAGGCATCATGGTGCTGAGATAACCTGTAAGAAAGATTATAAATATAAGAGTCATTTTTTGTGAAAATGCTAAATTAGTTAATCTGTCAGCTCCCCGCCCCCAGCCAGTGGAGGGGCAGGCTGGTTCCACAGAAGAAAAAGTTTGGGCCCCTTGCTGCTCTTGCAGCTAGCAGAACACCTCAGGCTGCCCAGGAATGGGTTGGCTTGCCTCTGGAGCAGTATGGGGAGGCAGCAGGAGGGCAGTGTTGTGTGCTGGTGGCTAGAGAAGGCAGCAGGGATGGTGCACATGGTGCTGGAAGCCTGGACAGGCTTGGGGAAGCTAGCAGCCCACCTGTGCGGCCCTAAGCCCCATGCCCTATCACCAACACCTTCTCTGGCTATCAGCACACCCAGCTACCCTTCTACCACCTCCCTGTGCTGCCTCAGGGGCAAGCCAGCCTGTTCCCCAGAAGCTCTAGGCATCTGTAGGAGCCTGTTGAAGGCAGAAGTGGCAAGGGACATGCGTGTCGCATAGGGAGTGCACGCAGGTGCACGTGCAGCCCCTGAGCATAGCAATGCACCCCCTACAGAAGACAATGGATGGTCACCACTCACCGATGGGCCGTTGCTGCTCACCACCATGCCACTGACACTGCCGGCAGCATCTGCGGGTGGTCCATGATCGCCGGCGGTATCTGTGAGTGGTTGCTGATCCCTGGTCAGTGCTCATCACCCCCCACCCTGACACCAACAGTGCAGGCAGCGTCTGTGAGAGCTCCTACTTACCACTGTTGTGCTCCTGCTGCTGTGCTCCCCCCTGCCGCTGTGTCCCTCCAGCCACCAGAGCCACATGTCGTTCATGGCAAGAGACCTGATTCTTTTTTTCTATGGAGCCTGCCCACCTCTCCCATGGCCGGGGGGCAAGCTGACTAATGGCTGCAATGTTCCAAGTTGCAACATTGCAAAATAAACTACATCAGGATGTAGTTTAGTTTGCAACAGTGCAAGCTCATTTAACCCCCCCAAAACTTGTGTATGTGTAATATGTGATGCCATTAAGCCACACAAAGAGAAGTTTTCATCACATGTACATCATGACATCATCATGTGTGCCAGCACCCTATGTCCATAGGGTGAAATTGTTTTGTTTTGCATCCCTAGAAATAAACTATTTTATGTAAATTTTGACCAACTCAACTTGCTTTATATAAAGCAAAACATCATTTTCCAGCAAAAATATTTTCTTTGGACAAAATTGTGTGTTGCAGTAAGAAAACTTTTTTTCATTTTTTTTTACAGGGAGAAAGATGTTTTCAGCATTTTTAATTATTTTTTGAGAGAACATTTTTCCACAAGCCAACGTTCTTCTTTTGTTTTGTTTTTTCAGACACTGAAGTTCTTTCATTTTTTAAAAGCTGATCCAAGCCAAATGTTCCTACTCAGATCAAAAGGCAATATACTGATTTGTTTGGTTTTGAAAGTTCTCGCAAGAATAATCCTGGGTGTTAGGCTTACTCTAAGAGAATGAGACAAATAAGTTTTCTTTCCCAAGATAGTCAAAATGTAATGTTCTCTTTTCCAGCTGGATTTTGCAGGAAGGTGATGACAAGGTTATGGAAACATAGGCAGACTCTTGTTAAACGTCCATCCCAGCAACAGCCTCCTGTCTGGGACAACCAGATTCCATAAGAGAGAATCCTAGTCATTGTGGCAAATGGGAAACCAGAATCCCACTGAGAACCCAAACACTGTAGATGTGATGAAACCTTCCAGGTCCACAAAGAGCATTAGCACTTTTCTTCTAGTGACAGCCTCTTCAGAGCAAGTGCTAGTGTTTTTTGGAACTGATGGATTGTGGTACTTTTCTCAGTTTTGTGCCTGGTTCATAGGCTTGGAAGCCATAAGAGATCACCCTGACCAAGCTTCCTGCATAAGACAATCCAAAGAATCCTGTATCTAGTCCCAAATCTTTGCTTGAGGAGAATATGGCTTATGGAAAGAGACATCCAATCCCAATTTTAACAGATCCCCAGTGACAGGGAGTCTAACTGGCCCCCATGCAAAGTCTTCTGTGAGCTGTTAAAAACCCTGCACCTTATACTGCATAACACAGAAGGAACAGCTCCGCATAATTAAGGTTTCAGACAGCATCCATTACAAGTCCAATATTAACCCCCTACCAAATGGCTTGGTAACCAAGTTAAGCCAGAAGGTACCAGCATTACTCTGAAGACAAAACAGAGGAAGTTTCTATAAAATCTAATTAAAATTCACCAACTTCCTTTGGCAGTTAGAAAATGTTACTCGAGTACCTTGATTAGAAATTTTGGATTTTATCCAGTGTCTCCCTCCAGCTTCAATTTTCCACCTAATTAAATCTCCCAGATCACCTGAGCCCACTAAGCTTGAAGAATAAGCTTCAACAAAACAAAGTTACTAATTATTGGTGTGAATCACACAGATGCATTCTTTCTTCCATTGATTTTAGTGGAATTACAGGCATAATTCTGCTAATGTCAAGTATTTTACCCAGACATTTCTGACATCCTGACAAGTCACTATGGAGTTGACTATGCATTGCCTTGGCTACATGTAGCATAAAAACAGATAAGGGCTTTTTTACAGCTACGGGGAGTGCAGAACCCCCAGGTTCTGCCCCGTAGAACTCACCTCCATGGCCCCCCACTCTGGGGCAGAAAAATAGAGACATTGTAAATAGTTTTGCCATTGTAAGTGGGTTTTTTATTGTTAGTGAGTGGGAAGAGTGGGGAAGGGGCTCTGTTTGTTGAGAGGGGAGGGATAGGGGTTGGTGGAGTTAGAAAAATAAAGCTTTTTTGTTTCAAACATGCCTGGCCTAAGAGTGGTGCTGGGGCTGGGTAGAGGGTGTGTGGGCAGCAGGGCAAGCAGGCTGGAGCAGGGATTGCAGGAGGAGGAAGTCAACCAGGGTCTCCCGCATCCAGTGTCCTGGCCCCTGCTGGCAAGTGCATGGCTCTCCTGGGGCCTGGGTAGCAGGGCAGGGCTGCTGGGGCCAGCATCATGGCCAGCAGCAGTGTGGTGTGCTTATCATTGCTGCCAGGGGCAGGGCTGCAGCACTGGGGTGCTGGGCATCACTGGTAGGGGCAGGGACTGGAGCACGTATGGCATGTGGAGGCAGAGTGAGCAAGCAGGAAGCGGTGGCCCCTGAGCTGGGCACATGGCTCCTGAGCAGGGAAAGGGTTAGTCAGGGATCAGAGGGTGGGGCTGTGTTTCCAAGATAGCAGACAAGGGCTGGCAGCAGGTTTTGGCTTCTAAAGATGCCTGCCAAATGCTGGCAGCTAAAGCCAGGCCAGGGAGCTCCCCCTGGTGGCCACAGGAGTGCATGGCAGGCCTGGAGGGACTTCGCAGTAAATTATGGGCCTGGTCTCTACACTTGTAAACAGTGACACCCAGCAAGATCGCTCACTGTGCATTAGCTTAATGCTCAGTAAATCTAGTTGCGAATAATTGCATATGTAGATGTGCCCTGTGATAGATTCCTTGAGTCTATGGCCAGAAGACACCATGACTGCATCCCACAGGGGATGTGCAGGGATATGAAGTCTGTGGCACCATAAACATCTTTGTGGTGTCACAAGCCACATGCAGTGAATGTTAAAATGTGCACCTGCTGCAAATTTGCTGTGCAATGGCAAAACTTGCTACCTGGATTTCCAGTAGCAAAAAAACAAACTCCAGGAAAAGAGTGGTGCAAAGCATGTAAAAAAAAAAAAGTACAAATGAAAGTATGGCCCTCCAGAGAAACATTCTGGCTGCCAGTGAGGGCTCCATGCTGGCCAAGTTGTGCCCCTGCTGCTCCAGTATGCCACCAGGCCACCAGTTTATAGTGCTGGGGCCAGCACAGGTGCTGGTCCCAGTTTTCAGCTGTCCCTGGCTGAAGAGCCAGGAGAAGCTGGCTAAGGGTAGTTTGCCCACAGCGGGACGTTTTGTCCTGCAACAAAGTGCACACGTACAGTCATGTGCTGGAGCACAAAGTAGCATCACAAATTTATTCTACTACTATTTGTGCTGCTGCAAGCACATGCTCCTGCTCATCTGGACATGGCCCATTAGATTATCTAGTCTGTCCCCTTTCTATACTCTTAAAAGTTGCTCCTGATTTCTGATTTAAATTTATCTGGCTGCCTTTTCCACCTATTGGTTTTTGTTGCACATTTTTCTGCTAGACTGAAGGACCCCTTAGTATTTAGCATTTTCTCATTATGAAGGTACTCATACATGGTAATTAAGTCATTGCTCAGTCTCTTTTGTGTACATCAAACAAACTGATCTCTTTAAGGTATTGCTGCAGCCCTCAACAACTTTCTGTGGCTTTTATCTGCATTGTCTCCAATTTTTGAATGGCTTTTTGAAGATTTAGACCCTAGAGCTGTGTGCATTATTGCAGCATCAGTCTCATAAATGCACAAACACAAGGATAAAACCAGCTCTATGGATCTACTTGTACTCCTCTGTTTATACAGTCAATGATGACTTTAGCCCTCTGTATCCCACCATTGTTCTGGGAACTCCTTTTGAGTTATTTGTCCAGTAATGATCCCAAGATCGTTTTAAGAGTCAATGTTTTCCATAATCCTGTCTCCCATTCAGTGGTAAAAGCCTGAACTCCTTGTGTTTTGCATTTGGCTGTGTTAAAACTATTTTTGCTTGACCTGCTAAAGGAAAGGTGAGACATTTACAATATTTTAATGCTTTCAGAAACAATTCTAACTGCACTTAGCACAGTTATTTTCAAATTCTTGAAAATTTCAAATTCAAATTTTTAAATTCATTTTCAAATTGAATTTAAAAAATCGAAGTACTTAACAAAATACAGTTATTTTAAATGAATATGCATAGATATTAATTTAGTTATCAGACAGTCTTAATGAAAGCTTAGGATATGAAATCCCAGGAGAAAAGCCAAAAGCCATTGGCCTGATAGCCAGTGTCTGTGACATGAGGTCTCATTCATGAGGCGAGTCTCTGCAGCTCAAGTGCTGAAATTCTTGTTCTCTTCCTGGGCAATCAAAAGAGGGGTAAAGGTGGACAGCAGAAGCATTTACAGAGAGTAAGCGAGGGGAAGATTATAAGGGATAATACGAGAGACACATCAGGAAATAAGGAGAAGGAAGAGTTGACAAACAAAAGTGCAGCCTGGAGCCAGCAGTGCTGAGAGTTTTTAATGGTGGGCTATGAGAAATCGAGTGTAACATGGAAACAATGTCTGAGACAAGATTCCCAAAGGGAGATGGACAACGCTAAGGACAGGAAGCCACTGGAGCTGGGGGTGAAGTACTCGGCTCCCTTGATCTGCCACTGTCTGAGTCCCAGGAGAAGTCTTGATTATGCAGCTTGGGTCATTTCTCCTGCCAGACAACTTTCTTATAACTTGATGGGGAGGTGGCAGAAGCTGCTGGGAGGTTGCCACTGGAATGCATATGCTCAGCAGGCAGCACTCACCCAGCAAGCCTGGAGAGATGCCCTGGGATTCTCACAGGCCCAATGAGACTACAGCTCAACCCAGGGAAATGCTGCTGTGCTCTCTCCCAAACTCCTCCTCCCCTTGGCTTTCAGAACAACAGGCTGTGTTGACAAAGCAAGTGCTGCCACCTCCATCTGTGGTCTGTCTTTTCCTGGAAATGGCTGTACAATGCAAGCGGAGGGTTCATTTAGCTCGTTACTGGATGTGGGGAAGCGCACAAAGCAGACATATCTCCTGCAGATTAAAAAGCTTTTAGAGCAGCTTTAGGCCTGCCTGGCTCGTTACTGTGCTAATGTCTTCTCAGAATCCTGGTCTCCCTACCGCACAGCCACAGCATGGGCTGAAAACAGGCCTAATGAGCTTGGGATGGCAGATTGTGCTCAGAGTGGGGCTAGAATTAGCCATGCAGCAGCTGCAGGGAAACTGTGGAAGTCCCAGGTGCTGGGCCAGTCTGGATGGCACCAGGCTCTGCTTAAAGATCCAGAGAGGGCCATGACAATCATGTGACTGGAGCACCTCCATTATATACTCTGGTTAGTACTGGCCCCCACCCATAGGGACTTCTCCCTTCCAACTACTGAGGGACAGTTATAGTGCTTAAGTGGGGGTTGAGTGGTGCTTTTGCAGTGAGGGCTTCCCTATGGGGCCCAAAGGCTTGTAAGAGTCCCTCCTCTCTCTTGGTTGGAGCAGCACTAGAAAGATCGTCTGCTTCCCTGCCCTAAGTACTAATGGCATCACAAGGAGCCATATCAGGAACCTGCTGGACTGGTGGGGCACCTGCTTCCCAGCTCTGCCTGGTGCCTGCACTGACAACAGGCTGTTGTTTGCACACAGAGCTGCTCTGATTGGCTGTGCCTCCTCAGGAAGTCGGGGAATTGGGGAGGGCAGCCAACTAAAAGTGATTTTTCTAAAGATCCCATCTGAAGTTCCCTTTAAACCAGCCTTTCCCAATCTTTTCTCTCCCATAGCACACTTACATGGCCTTTTCCATCGGAGCGGGGTGGGGAGGTGGGCTAAGTGGCTGAATGTGGAGCTGAGTGGAGAGGGCCAGTGAGGGTTGGCCAGGGTGTGGTGGTGGTATGGGACGGTGGTGGCAGCATTGACTCTAGCCATGCCCCTCCAAGATTTCGCAGCGCACTTGAACATGTCCGACATGACACACCAGTGTGCTGCAGCACACCGGTTGGGAAACACTGCTTTAAACTTGTAAAAGGATTTGGAAACCTGTGAAGTAGGTAGGCTTGTCCATTTCCTGGCTCCAGAAACAGTTTTTCCACCATCACAACCCCATTTCTGGTCATAGCCCTGGCTCTTGCCCACCTCTAAAGCCCCAGCAGCCCCCTTCTATTCAGAGCAGCTACAGCTCAGGAAGCTTTGTATTCCCCCTTGTGCTCTACCTTGCTGTACTTTCCTGCCATGGTAGCAGGGGTCAAGGTCAGGAATGGTTCAAGTGGGTTAGAGGGACACTGCGTAATAGTAGCCCATGCAGAGAGCATCACAGCTTCACTAAATGCTCAATGCTGTGGAGCAGTATATGACAAATTAAGCCAGTGTCTAAGTCTCTGTCATGAGGCAAGCGCCCTAGGCTACAAAGTCTGGCTCCCTTTGTATTCTCTGTCTGGCATATGAACCTTTCATTCTTGGGTATCCAGTGGCATGCTTCAACAGAACACATGAAGTGTCCCTCCCCACAGCCCCAACAGGACACGTGGAGAGTGCCCCTCCCCAAAGTCACAGTATAGTGGAAGCTGAGAGCTGTAGATCTGAACTCCTTCAGGCTGAGATGGGCCTAGAACCTAGCTGTCTTACTTTTGGAACACTAATCACTAGGCCAGTGTTTCCCAACCTTTTCCAGCCCAAGGCACACACACTTATATTAATAAATATTTTCCACTGCACACTTGTTAAGGCATTCCCCATCCTCATACCTATTGTAGCTCATTGCCATGGCAAAATTCTGCGGCACACCTGTTCATTTCTGACAGCACGCTTTTGTGCCATGGCACACTGGTTGAGAAACACTGCGCTAGGCTATTATACATAAAGTGGATATTCCCATCCTTCTCCAGCCACATTTTAGGAGGAAAGATTGAGCCTTGCTTCCCAGGAGAGGCCTCTGGGTTCTGGATCCTGAGTGGATAATGATACCTGCTTCCAGCTCTAATTCAGGCACCTAAACTTTGAAAAGAGGTGGGTGCTGAGACACAGGCACAGTGTTTCCTTATTGACTAGCTTAAGGCAGCTCCTTGCTCAGGGCATGGCTGTTCTGAATTGCCTTTCTGAAGCACATTACTCTCCCCCTGTTCTGTGTAGAGAGCCTAGAGCCCAGCTCAGAGGCCTAGGTTCCATTCTGGGGACCTTTAGTATCTTCAGTGTTTACATCTGAATGTCAGAGTTGCTAAGGACATGCAAATGGCTAAAAACACAGGTGAGGTAAAACAAAAAACTCAGAGGTGTATCTACTCCTAGGAGACAATAAGACCCTTACTTTTAAGATGAATTTCAAAGGGTGTGCCAGTAAAGCAGCAACACAGCTTTTTATTGCTGTGGGGATTTCTAGCTGCCTGGTAACCAGGGATTTTTTTTTTCCATTTCCCATGGGGAAAAATGTGAATTTCCCTCTTTACCCAAGGAAAAATGCAGATTTTTCATTTTAACAGAGAAACCAGTGGATTTTGCACTATTGCAAAGAGCTGTCTGCATGCTGGCAGAGTTTCTCTCTGCAAGGAGCTGTGGGGGGGCAGGAGCGGGAGGAGGGTGATCAGGCAGGGGGCACCATGTGTGTATATATACACAAGGCTGCCAAGAAGCCTGGAGAGCAGCTTCTGCAGGTAAACATGGGGGTGGGAATTGAGGCTTCCATAGGGAGGAAGGATGGAGGGAGGGAGTTGGGCAAGGTTGGGGCTGGGGCTGCTGCCTAACTGGGGAAGGGAGTGTGGCTTGGAGCCCAGAGCTGGAATACCTGGCTGCCAGCCCCCAGTGGGGAGCAGGACAGGGCTGCAGGCAACTCATCTAGGGGGCAGAGAGTGGGGCCAATTTCCCACACTGCTTGCACTCCCAGGGGGCAGGGGGGACCCGTGCCTCCCAGATCTGTACACAGGACAGAGGTGGGTTGCCTGCTACAGGCTTGGGCTCCCTGTCCAGTTGTCCTCCCCCAGGGGCCTCTGTAAACTAGCAGGTGCGACCCAGCACTGCAGGGCAGAGCAGGGCCACGTGCGGAAGCTCCTTGCCACTGCGAGCTCTGCACTGCCATGGCAAGGCATCTCCTGCCTGCATGGCAGCAATGAGGGACAGAACCCCATTCTACTGCCCCCACTGCTGCAGGTTGGGCAGGGGGCACCTTGCTCGTGCAGTGCAGAGCTCACAGCAGCAAGGAGCTTCCCTGCACAGCCCTACTATGCCCTGCTGTGCTGGGTTGCACCTGCTGGGCTGCAAAGGCCCCAGGGGAGGGCAGCAGGGTAGGGGCCCAAGCCCACAGCAGGCAGCCTGCCATCACCCCATACACAGATCTGGGGGGCACAGGTCGTCCCTGCCCCACGGGAGTGCACACTGTGGTGGGGAGCCAGCCCCATCTCTGCCGGAGCCTGCAGCAGGCAGCAGCAGAGAGGAGTTGATCTCCATGCTCTGCTCCACTGAAGCACCCGCCACCTTCTGCGGGCAGCTGTCAGGGCTCAGGAGCTGCGGACCCATGTCCCATAGCACTAGCAGCTGAATGCCCTCCCAGCAGGGCTAGGGGTGGGGCAGGGGCTGTGTGTTGGGGTAGGAGGGAGTGAGGAGTGCCAGCAGGGCCAGGGGGCTATGCAGGGTGGTGGTGAGGGGCACAAGCAGGGCCAGGGGGCTGTGCAAGGGTGTAAGGGGCACCAGCAGGGCCAGGAGGGCTGTGGGGGCGGGGGAAATGAGGGGCACTAGCAGGGCTGGGGGCTATGTGCGGGGGGTAAAGGGCACCAGCAGGGCCAGGGGACTGGGGGGAAGGGGAGTGAGGACCACCAACAGGATTGGGAGGTGGGGGGGGAGTGAGGGGCCTGGACCTGTATTTTGTGAGCTAAGGGGGCAAAGCGAGCTCTAATTTTCCATGATAAAAAATCCCAAATCAAATACTAAAATGTATAGATATTTAGAATCTATTTTATTATAGTGATTAAGGCACTGGTAGGCTTCCAAATTGCTTTAAAATTGTAAATGTATCAATAAAACATTGTGTTCATCTAATACATACATACATACATATATATATATAGTGGTCTTTCATTTTAATCATGGATTTTGGGTATTTAATCTGAGAATTTGTGATTTTTATCAGAGAATTTGCAATTTTTTTGTCAGGGAAAACCAGGATCCCTGCTGGGAACAGACAAGACAATGCACTATAGGATGGAGAGAAGGGCAGGAAGCATCCCAGAGATATCCTTAGAACATGGGTGAAGGCTGGGAACACCTGGTGTATCTGATACTGCTTGTGCATAGCAAGCTTGATGTAGCTTGTGCAGAGCTGTAATTTAGTTTAGGCCAGGTATAACCAGCTGGAAATCACTAACTCTTTGTCCACATAAAAATACAATACATCAGCTTCTACTGCCCATCCATTCTGCAAACATACAGGGTCATGTACCCTCTGAAAAGAGGTAGCACCATGAGGGGTCAGGGCTCTATTCAGAGAGGACAGACTATAGAGTCCAAGATAAGTGATGATGATGAATAACTTCCTTTTGAAGTTCCTTATGTTAACAGCTTTAAATTTGCTGCCTCTATACTCTGGAAGGGCAGCAAGTAGAGTTTGCATTAACGAAGTGTTTGGGTAATGAAGTTTCCTTGGGTTTTGAGATATGATTATGGCACCTCTGAGGATGCACTACTTTGGCACACCCTGTCACCATTCAGTTACCAGGTCTGGCACCTCTATATTTATGATAAGGGAGGAGCAGTGTAGAAGAGGGGAAATGGTATCTAGTGGCCTGGAAAGAACACATCCACCAGCTAGAGATAACAAGGTGGGGAGGCAGGAAGACTCAGAGCTCTTATTCCTCTCCTCTCAGAGAGACCATGTCATGAGAAGAGCTGTCCACAGCACAGGATGCCTCCAGTGAGCTGAGTCATTTTACTCAGGGCTCAATCCTCAGCCCCTGCACCACGTGCAATAAAAGCTACCGTGCATCAATCGCTCTTGACATAACACTTGTCCTATCAAGGAAATAGTGGAACTCCAATGAACTGCCTGGGTCTTAAAATGACCGGGTGATCTCCCAGGTCTTAGTCACTGGGGGGATTTTACTCCAAGTCCCTTCCTCCTGCTGTGATTTACTCTCAGGAGATTTCTGTGCCACTAGTTTTTCTGTCATCACCTGGGTCAACTCCTGAGGGCACCTAGCAAGTGAGACAGTAAGTGAACTGTACTCACAAACATTGCCAGTTTCTCCTGGAGTTGTGTCCACCAGGTGGTATGGGAGGGATGGGGATGGAGTTCTGCCAGGCCATCCCTGGAGGACAACTCAGAAATTGAATAAAAGTCCTGGCAGATGCTATCCTAGTATTCCTGCCATAGGTTATCTTAGTAGTGCTCTGTGTCTCATCTCTGCCCTCCCTACCTGGTCCCTGTCACTAAGATGTTCAAATTCTTCCAGTGTTGAAAACTGTCATTTCCCAACAGGCAAATAGAGGCCCCCTGTATGCAACAACAATCTCTGCAATTCTATGTCAGATCATCAGAGCCACTTGCCTAACCTTGCTTCAACACTGATATGGCATGCGTGTATGGTAGGAGCTTTTCAGGACATAAGTCACTAGCTCTATAACCTTGCTGCCATTATGGAGAACACTACTTTGTCCTGTTAATTCTTCTCCCTATATTGGATATTCACAAAGACTAAATGGTTCCTCTTCTTTCCACTCATACCATCCGACATAGTGACAGTTCTCAGTGCTGGAAGTACCATGCCTCCCTCTTCTCCCCCCCATTTCTGTCATAATGGGATTTTCTTTGGTCGATATGTTCAGACAGACTTTTGCTGAAATTTTTTTTCTCCACTTATGCTGAGGATTTCATTGTCAATGGCAAGAGGCTTTCAAAGAGTTCCAATAAGCTCAAAATTATTAGTGCAATTATGAAATAGTTAGGCTGTCACATTTACCGGTTGCTCAGTTAGAGTCAGTCCTAAACATGAACATGAATGACGCATGCCATTGGAGTTTGGGGGCTATGGCGACTGCCCACAGGTAGTGATAGCGGCAACACGGGCATGGAGGCGGCGAGTGGGGAGCTTCCACAGGTGGCCACAGTGGTATCGGTAGCAAGGAGGGGGAGGTGGCGAGTGCCGACAGGCATTTGGCAACCACCATCAGACACTGCCAGTAGCATCAGTGGTGGCCAACAGTGATCAGTGATCGCCTGCAGATGCTGCCAGCATTGTTCACACCAGGGTGGGGGGCAGAGAAAGGCAACCAGCCACAGGTACCACTGGCAGTGGTGGCAGCAGCCAATCACAGGGGGTGCACCGCCAATCTCAGGGAGTGCACGTGCACCTGAACCTGCATGCACCCCCTACATATTGCCAGTGGTTCTAAAGGAAAATACTACAGGCTGGCCATTTTGTAATAGCTCTGTTCCTAAGCCATGTTCACTACCATCATGTTGAACAGCTACAAATTCCTTTATGTTATCATAATAATTTATGACAAAGTAGCTAAATGTCTACCTTTTGGAATTTGCTTCAAAGCTTATTTCTGTTAATATTCCCAACATTATCCAGCACTTTGATTAGGCTGTCTCCAACGTGGTTAAGTCAGAGCAAAGAGGTGCATCAGGAACATGGACAGAACATTAACAAATCCCTCCAAAACCTGTATGCCATGCATATTGCTTGCCAGGGAATTTCTGAGATCTGGTCTGAAGTACTCATCTATTAGGAGAAGTCCAGGAAACAACACAGATGGCAGGCATAGTCTGAGTAGTTTCTTGTTCAGTCTGAGATTCACCTGACATGCTCTATTGCGTACAGCTATCAGATTACAATCATGATCAGTATTAGCTTCTGTGCAGGAGTCCCCACAACCACACAGTAAGAGATTATCTGCAATTACCCCTGTCCCTTAAGTCCTTCTAGCATTGCCTTATTCTGGAGTCATCTCTGCCTGCCAAACAGTATTTGAAAAATTGAAATACTATGTTGGAACCTTAGAATCATCATATTTCAAGAAAAATACAGTACATCACCAAAACTGTAAGACTATGCAACTACAAATGGCCTTTTCATCCTTAATATATGATTGTGCTGTCATAAACATCACATATTTTGATCATTTTGCTTCCTGCCACCTCAAACTCTCAGCTGAGTTCCACCTGAGCCTGGGTGAGATGTTAAAGCCATGGACTGTCTGACTCAAATCCCTTGGCACACTGCAAGTTGTTTCCAGCCACAGGGCCAGAGATAAAGTCAATGAGCACCTCCAGAGCGGTCATGCCAGACTCCCAACAGCAGGACTGGATACAGGCCACCACAGCATCATTGTGATAATCACAGGTGAAGCCACTGTGCTTGGAAGAAGGTAGTCAGTACATTGGGAATATGACTTTCAACTGTCCCCACCCCAGCTGGATGATCCTGACTGCTATGAGTATGCTCATGTTTAGAAGCACAACTGCATGTGCAACATATCTCTGTTGCACTTACAATAGCATTTCTCAACCTTTTCCATCCCATGGCACATTTACATAAATAAAAAAAATTGCGGCATACCAGATGCTGAGTGGGGGCAGGGGTGATGCAGTGTGGCTGGACACAGAGTAGGGCAGTGGGGTGTGCCATGGCGGTTGGATAACTTGCTGGAGTCATGCCCCCTGCCTGCTGCTGCTATGGACAGATGGACAGACAGGGGGCATGGCTCCCCAAAATTCTGCAGCACACCTGTTGATGTCTGACAGCATACCAGTTGGGACATGCTGACTTAGAAAACAGGTTTTTAAACCTAGCGCACTGAGAATTGACCCAACACTCAGCTGATGAATAGCAGAAGGCTTGTTTTAATAACTTCCAACAAACTACAAAACTAAATAATAGAAAAAGACTCTTTCCCAATATAAAACAAGCTATTAGTCCTTAGCATTATCTTAGCCGCACAGAGATCTTTACCCAATGCAGGCAGGAAGCAGTTTTTGTACAGCTTCTAAGCGTGGGTCCTTCACTAGTTGGCTGGGTGGCAGGATGGCTTCTTGGTCTGGGCTGTACATACCTTGCTGGCAAATCTGCTTAGTTTTTATACTGTTTAATTGTATAGTGTGGTGGGGTTCCGAGTGATTAATGAATTCTCTCCCCGGGGGCTTTCCTGCCATGCCTTGATTTGATGGAAAAATGAGGAAGTAAATTCCCCAACAATATGTAGGTTAGTCAATCAACCCACATAGAAAGTAAAAGTTAATTGGTTTATTGTGGTGTTCTCTGTAAATCTCTAGCAGCCGCTAGATAACTGACCAGCTGACATCTGTGCTCCCTCCCCGTCCCCTTGGGCTCCCTGCCTGTAGGTCGGCTCCTTAATAATTTCTTTTCTCCATCAGTCATCCCAACATTCCTCACTGGCAATCGTCCCCACTGTTGGTCTCTATGAAAGTAAGTACCTTTTCTTTCCTCACGTCTTTATGAGTGGATCTCACCATGGTTATATCCTCACTCACTGAGCCCAGCTCTGGCATTTCTCTGTTCAGCAGTTTCTCTGCCATCTCTTTTCTCTGTGCTGGCCTTCCTCACCATTCCTCTCTGTCTCCTGTGGTGTACCAGGGTGCAAGGAACTGCTGCTTTCCCAGGCCTTTCATTCGCTGCCAACACCAGGTCAATCATGGAGTTCTAATTGTTTCCCAGTGTGCTATCCCCTCGGCTGAACCTTGTGCGTAATTGCTCTTGCCCTGTCTTTGGCCCCTGTTCTCTTTATGGCTCATCCGCTGAGCCCCTTTAACCTCCCCTTAGGAACAGGGTTAATCTTCACCCTGTTACATATAGCTTCAAAGAATTTTTCCTTGATGGTTGGCCATCAAGGCCAACAAACAGGGCCATCAGCCAACAAACAAAAAGGCTGAACAAACAGGGAAAAAAAAGGAGACTATCATATGACAATTGTTAAATTGCCTAGCTCTTCTGGATTTGTCTAGGTATGAAGACTGTGTTTTTCTGCACTCCGTGCACTGCCAATAATTTTAATCGCTTTTATTATTCTATGGCATGGATCTGGTATTGGGAACCACAAGCACTCTACTGTCTTGATGCCTAATGAGTTGCAAGCCATTAGTGGAGTTTGATTTTATTGTGGCAGTCTTGTTACCACAATCCAGTCTTACTCCAGCCGTTGTTTTATACATTATCCATGCTTTCATAGTTTTCATATGCAGCACCCTCCATTGAGCCTACCACATGCAAGACAATATAAAGACAATTTAAGGTTGTCTGAAGATGGAAAATTGATTGAATATGGAATGTCTCTTTCAAATGGGAGCACTCTTTGTATCTTCCTGAATCATTCCACATTGGACCACTTTTTCAATTATGGCATACATGGTGCAAGGGTTGAATTTTCTGTACAAATAAGAAAATTGTTGTACCACAATTGTCATACTGCTGGCAAAATGAATTCAGAAATCCATCAAAGCTCAGCTTCTTTCATCAAGTTTTACTTGCCAGAAACCTTCTTTTCATCTAATGTGACTCCAGTCTGGAGATCATGTAACTTTCTCTTGGACTCTCAAATCCACAATGTTATCCAGGGTTTTTTTAAGTTAATTATTCAGAAGAACTGCTATTCTGCAGTATGGCTGCTTTAACAACTACCTCTCAGGGTAGATGTTTGTATGCATTGTCCCAGAAGATACTCCTGTTCTAGAACTTGAGCCTGGAGTTTGGATGATTTATCTTGTCCACATCTGTAGTAATCTTTGCAGCTCATTATGGTGCAGATAGAATCACTGTCAGTCTAACAATGGAATCTCTGAGGTGATGCTTTCAGTTCTAGGTGGGCAAAAACACTGTTTTCCCCAACATTTTTACAGCTGCAGGTCTAATTTGCAATGAAATTCATTTAGAGAGGTACTTTTGTCACTCTCCACTCAGTGAATATTATAAGATTGCTTCTGTCTCTGTTTGCAAACGTCTGCAAAACAATTTCTTTTCTTGCAATAAACCCATGTGGCACCATATGCCAGGCATATGTCATTTTCATTTTTTCTCCTGCAATGTAGACATTGCTTACTTTTTTTCTGAGGACCACAACTATTTCACTCTGTGTTTACCTGTATGTCCTGTGTTGGATGCATTTTCTCAATATTTAATGCTTTAATATTCTGTGACTGATTCTTTTACTTGTTTGCCACTACAGCATTTATCAATAGCAAGAACTTTCAGTTCTGCCTGTCACAACATATGCACTCTCGCTTCATTATCTTTGCTGTCTAATATTATAAGGACTCTAATAAGTTTGTCTGTAAGTTTGCCAAATTTCCATTATGCTATTAAGTGGTGCAGAGTAGTCATACATTGGTCTGCAGTTCCAAGCTGGTAAGCATTACTGAAATAATATCTTGTATATTACATTTCCTTAAGACACAAAGTATTTTTTTCCAAAGCAGCTAAGATGTAGCTACATGCTGTTTTTCTGCTGTTTGGAAATGTTGAAGAATTAAGTACCAGTATCCATCAATGACTGTATTTGATACAGTCATATGAATGACTCTTATTGTCCACTCTGACAGGTCTTTCCTATTCTGTCCAGGAAGCCATAATGAAGCCAAGCTCCAGTTTTCATAGATATCCCTGTGCCTTTGCACACTAGCAAGGAATGGCTACTCGCAACCACATAGGCCACAACACCCAGTTACAACAGCATCAACTGATTCACCCAACCTGCTGTTAAGCCTCGATGTAGAGTTGCGCCAAAGAAGGCACAGCAGTGAGCTTTACTGGTTGCACAGGGCCCAAGAACTATACTACTTTTTCAGGATGCTCTGTATTGAAGTAGCACTGGCTGCTTCATGGACTAGCACCCCACTGTGGGAGGTTATATATAACCATAAAACCAAACTGGGGATTCCACTCCCCTCCCCCAGCTTCCAATTGAAGTTCAGGTTAACAACTGCGCATTCAAAGTGCTTTGTGCATCTGCTAAGGCAGAGGGACCTTGGGAAAGCCCTAGAGAGTACAGGCAGTCCTCGACTTAAAATGTTTTGAGTTACATTTCACAGTTACGACATTTCTAAACTGACACCCTGTTTCAACTTTCTGACGTCAGTTTCGATTTTACAATGCTTGATCTGATGTGAGGCCATGCCAGCAAACAAGTTCTCTGTGTTGCTCATCTCCCTGGAGAACATCTGTCCAAACTTCCTTGTCTGCTTCTTTAAAACAGCAGACAAGACTCCAGAAAAACCTGCGGCCAAGGCTCCTGAGAAGACTCCAGCCAAGAACCCTTCAACAAGTCCAGCAAAGTTACCCAAAAGAAGTCCTTCCAAATCAATATGGTTGCTATTTACAATATAAATACATTATTGTTGCTATATTAGTCGTCTATAACTGACTGAGAACAAAATTCTGGGGTATTTTTTGTGAAAATAGGGTATCAGGCCTTGGTTCAGGAACCAGTCCCCTATTTACCAATCCCCCATTGTTTCTTATGAGAAAATTGGTTCTGAGTTACAAGGTTTCGACTTAAGATGTGGTTTTCAGGAACCAATTGTATCATAAGTCTGAGGACTGCCTGTACATGCGGGTAGGCGGGGACAGAGCATCGCCACCCATTACCCCATGCTGCCACCTCTCAGGAGCAGGGTGGGGGGTGGGCAAGGGCAGTGGTGCCCCTCTGAGGGCCACACAGGTGCCACCCGGCCGTGCGGGGGAGAAGGAGCTCGCATATGGTGACCGCTGCTGCCACCCAGCCTCCCTGCTCTGTGCCTGGCTGCGCCCTCCCCCCACTCCCCTCCACTGCTCCATATCTGGCTGTAGAGGGTACACCTATTAAAAAAGGTTGAAAACCTCTGTGCTACAGGTTGCGGGAGGCAGGAGTTATGCTTTGGAAATATTTTCATGTTCTGTTTTGTAATTTCAGGTCAAATTAGCCAGATCAGTTCCAAATCCTTTGAATTAAAAAAAAAAGGGTCTTGTGGTATGAGGGTGCCTGGTGGGTGTTGCCGTCCCGCTGGGAATGGGGCTCAGGCTGAGCTGTCACCACGGAGGATGTATCGTAAGCAGGTGTAGCACAGCCTCGTGGAGTTGGGGAGAGACACCAGAGCTATGGACCAGTTCAAAACATCCTGCTTGCACCCAGGCCCTGAAGGCCATAGCTGTGGCAGAGACACTAGGCCTTCAGGGCAGTCCAGGCGCCGGGCAGGTCGGAAGGGCCTCCAAGAGCCGCTGCCGGGGAGAGTGCGCCACTGCCCCGAGCCGCTGCGCGGGCACTGCCAGCGTCAGCCCCGGGCACGGACGCGGGGCCTTGGCTGCAAGCCACCCCTGCTGATCCCTGCTTGGCTCTCGCTGTTTCCTGTGACTGTTTCCTCTCCGAGCCCAGAGCTCTGCCGAGCGCACAGCCCTGCCCGGGGGCGCGGGCGTCCTGCGGTGCCCGGTGCCCCGCGCGCTCCCTGCAGCCCGGCAGCCCCCCCGCAGCCCGGCACGGCCGCCCCTGCCCGGGAGGCAGCGCAGGGCAGGGCGAGGCCGCCCCGCCGGGCCCCGCTCCCCGGCTGCAGAGTTTGGTCCCCTTTAAGAAGCCGCAGCCTGCGAGTCTCTTGACGTCAATGAGGGTGAAATCTCCTTAGAGCGCCGCAGAGCCGGAGCGGAGCCGGCAGCAGGAGCCTGGCGCGGAGCCGTCCGCGCGGCGCGGTGAGTCCGAGTCCGAGTCCGGCCCCGACCCGACCCGGCCCCGACCCCTGCCCCGGGTCCGGCTCCGGCCCCGGCGGGCTGCTCCCGAGCACACGCCCGCACGGCTCCGGAGCGCCGCCGGCAGCTCCGCTCCGCTCCCCGCCGTAACCCTTTGCTCCCCGCCGCCTGCCGGGCTCGGGACCGCTTCCCCGGGGCGGGGGCTGCGATCCGCGCTGCAGGCAGCCGCCGGCACAAGGTGGCGGGGGGGGGCTCCGACTCCCGCGGGCGGCAGTCAGCCCCGCGCTTCTCGGACCGGCGCTGGAGCCTCTGCAGGGCTCGTGCCCTGGCCGGGCACGGGCACAGGCCTGCTCATGGGGGGCAGTGCCAGGGCCGGCTTGCCGCCCCTGGGCCTGCTCAGCCCCCCTGCAGGGCAGCGCAGGGGGCAGGAGAGAGATCCAGCCGGGGACCCCTGCAGAGCCAGGGGGCAGAAGGGGACCCGCGTAGCCTGAGCCTGCTCCTCTGGCTGGATTGCACCACAGGGGCCTTGGCAGTCCTCACAGCTCCTGTCTACAGTGCTTTCCCCATGCAGGGGCAGGATGCGACAGGCATGTCCACAGCTCCCCTGTCCGGCCGTTTGGGACAGGAAGTAAGAGAGGGCCCAGGAGAATTTGGGAGTTGGAAGGAAAGCTGGACAAGGCAGCAAGACTCATCCGGGAGCAGCACAGTTCTGTACTGATTGATCTGGGTTGGAAAAGAGTTCAACAGCTGCTGAATGATGGGACGCTGCCTTGGCACTGAGCCAGGGAGCAGAGTACCTCCTGCTCATCACTGTGACCCCATTGCATCTTCTCTTCCTGGCCAGGCTCCTATCTGAGTCCAGGCTTGCTTGGTGAGATGTGCCAACCTGGAGTAGGATGGCTGCAAGGGAGCAAGGCTCCAGCCTAGTGGTCCATATAGCCCAGCAGGTTTCTGCGCCCAGGTTCACTGGCTGAGAACACTGCATTATTCATGTGATGAATGATACTGTGCTGGAGCCAGCTCCAGAGCCATGCAGATCCTGGGTGCTGCAGAGGGAAATCTGCTGGAGAATGCCAGAAACTCTCCCTCCCTGCAGTGACTGTTGTGTGTGTCAATGCCACACGTGGCAGCTGGCCTGCCAGACAAATGCAGACACCCAGCTGAGCACCACTGGAAAGGATCTCACTCCAGCTTCTCTGGTGTGGGGATGGCCTGAGCCACAGACCTTCCCACCCTCAATACTCCAGGAGCCAGGGGATACCCCCCTTTGCAGGTGCTTCCCTTGCCTTCTGCCCCTAAGAACCCATTTCCTTGAAATGCAGCCATGGTGCTGGAAGCAGGTCAGAGCCCCAAGGCACCCAGGTATCTTGGGTCCCCTTCTCCTAAGCCTCACCTCTCATGCTGGCACTTGATTAATGTGGAGTCTATAGGAGGCAGTCTGGGGCAACTCCATGCTAGGCTCCATGCCATTGACACTAGAGATCAGAGTCCAGGGGAAGTCTGACACCTGTGGTGGGGACAGCTGAAGGTCATATTTCCAGTGTACTAACCACCTTCTCCCAAGCACAGTGGCATCACCTGTGACCATCACAATGATGCTGCAGTGGCCTGTGTTCAGCCCTGCTATTGGCAGCCAGGCATGACTCCTCTGGTACACAGGTGCCCATTGACTTCGTCTCTGGCCCTGTGGCTGGAGACAATGTGCAGAGTGCCAAGGGATTTGACTTGGGCAGTCCATGGCTTTCGCATCTCACCCAGGCTTCTCTCTCTGAGAGTGGCTTCACCACCTAAACCAGTGTTTCCCAACCTTTTCCATCCTATGGCACACCAGCCAAATGTGGAGTGGGGGGAGGGGATGGTGGCGGAGAGCAGCTGGACATGTAGCAGGGCTTGTTATCGGCATGGGGCTGGCCGGGACGTGGTGGTGGCATGGGACAGCAATGGCAGCACTGGCTGTAACCACACCCCACTGGAAGCCACACACCCCCAGATTCTATGGCACATCCGGACATGTCTGATGGCACACTGGTTGGGAAATGCTGATGTAAGCTAGGCAGCATCCTGCTCCCCTGCCTACATAAATTCACATTAGTTGCTAGATGTTGACCCCAGCTTCATTATTGGCTGGTCAAGCCCTGACTACTTAGTACTAATGCATGGGACTTGGTGGCTTGTGCCAACAGCACTCTGGAAGCAGCTGCTGAGGCACTTCTATGAAATGCCCTGAGTCGAGGCACTTCCAAACCCTACAATTGCTGTTCAACTAAGCTATTTCCTTTCTGCTCCCAGTTTGATACACCTAACTCATGACACACTCCTCAAACCCCCACCAAGCTTTCTAAGGGATCAGAACTAAGGAATATCACTCTGTATGAGCCAAGTCTAGACTAGAATAGTAAGGGATATTTAATAGGTATGGATGAACCAAAGTTCTGGGTATGCAGGTAGTCTAAAGGTGGTTGGGACTACCTGCTGGAAAACTGAGGCCAGATGGGCTGTGGGCTGCATGAATGGCATATACTCTGTAAGTGCTTGTTGGGGGCTTCAGGGCTCCTCAATGGAATGAGATCCAGAGGCTGCTCAGATAGGACAGAAGGTATCAGGCTCTCTGAGAGTCAAACTGTGAGCCCACAGGGCCCCATGGCTAGGTCAGAGAATCAACCTAATACCAGTAGCATGGGATACCCTGCCATATCCTGCTGGGCATCTCAGCCATCTCAAGTCCTGTAGGGTGGTATCTTGCAGCAGAACAGCTTGCATAGAAAACTGAGGGCCATACCACAAAGATGTCAAGCAGTGACCTGTTCAGGCAGCTGGGCTGCATCTGTTCAGATACAGGAAGATCTGGGATCTCTGCACATACAAGAGGAGAGATGACCTATATGGTACATGTGTGTGGGATTGGCACACATTTTGACCGATTGGATGAAGTCCCATTGCTGTAGACAGTGTATGGCAGATGAGCTGTGTATATTGAGTGCTGGGATCAGTGTTTGGTGTCAGGGGACAGGGTGCCCAGTGCCCCTTGCTTTCACTGGGTGTGCAGGGACAGGGTGCCTAATACTTCCTTTGCTCAGCAGTTGTTCTGTCTTTCCCAGCTCCCTGATGCCTGACTACTTGTGACGCTCTGGTGCAGACATGGCTGGGACCAGGTGCTGCTATGAGGGGAAGATTGCTGGCCTCTATGACTTGGAGCGCACACTGGGCAAGGGCCATTTTGCTGTGGTCAAGCTGGCCCGGCATGTCTTCACTGGGGAGAAGGTGGCCGTCAAAGTGATTGACAAGAGCAAGTTGGATGTAAGTGCAGCAGGGCAGCTGCTGCAGGAAGTGCGCTGCATGAAGCTGGTGCAGCACCCCAACGTAGTTCGGCTTTATGAGGTCATTGATACCCACTCCAAGCTCTACCTCATCCTGGAGCTGGGTGATGGTGGAGACATGTTTGACCACATCATGCGGTATGAGGGTGGCCTGACCGAGGGGCGCGCCAAGCACTACTTTGCCCAGATTGTCCATGCCATCTCCTACTGCCACAAGCTACATGTGGTCCATCGTGATCTCAAGCCTGAGAACGTGGTTTTCTTCCAAGACCAGGGTGTGGTCAAGCTCACTGACTTCGGCTTCAGCAACTGCTTCCAGCCTGGCAAGATGCTCACTACCAGCTGTGGCTCACTGGCCTACTCAGCACCTGAGATCCTTCTGGGAGATGAGTACGATGCCCCTGCTGTAGGTGAGAGGCCCTGGTTGGCAATTGCCTCAGCCCTGAGGCATTGCAGGGGTACCCAGAACCTGCGGCAGCCCTGGGTGATGCTGGCACAATGTACCACACTTACCATGTTGTTGAGTGGGAGGCATGGGGTCCCTTGTGGATACATACTCACATACCTCTCCTCAAGCCTGCACAACTGCACATGCACATAATCCCCTACTCCCAGATCTATGCAAGTGTGTGCTCACTTACATGCACACATGTGTGTGCAGCCCTCCAGATACGAGCATCCCCAAGTGGGAACAAGACCACATTACATCTCCCTTGTTATATTTACCCATGTGTGTATAGGGCCTCTCCTTGTAAGTTCAGCACTAGAGCACTTATAAAGCTTTGTTGCATGCCCAACTAAGGCAGGGAACTACGGATATGGCACAGAAGGACTGACTTAGCTTGCCTTGAGGAGCTCTCTGAGCCACTGCTGTTCAGTTTCACCATCTTTTGGAACACAGGGAAAATTGCAGAGACTTGGAGAAAAGTTAATTTGTGACTGTGTACTGTTGGAGTCTTCTTATAGCCAGGAATGGTCCAGGAAATAATGCAAGGAGCAAGGTTTTTTGGGTGATATCTTTTACTGGACCAACTGTACAGTTGGGAGAGATGTTAGGCAAGATTTCAGGTACAAAGTACCTTTCTTCAGGTCATTTTGAAGTAAAGAGGGGTGAACATATAAAACATGGTGATTCCAAAAACTGGGCCATTTAGCAGAATACTCATCCTCAGCAAAAATCATGGAGTGATTGCTATGGGATGTAGTCAGTAAAGAGTGGCAGCATAACTAACTGGGGTTCGCCAAAAGAACATGCTTGCAACACATCTTTGTGAAAAATTGGTCTTGTCAAACAAAGATGATACATTTTTATAGGAATAGAAGTTTGGTGATAATGGCTAGGGACAGACATTAAAACAACCTGAGCCTGAATTGATTCAATCTTTTCAGGTTAGTCTAACTTAGCTAGGCTAAATCACTTTGTAACTGCACAGACAAGCCCTTTGGACTGAAAAAATGCCAGCATATGCCTGCAGTGGCTCAGGCTAAAAGCCGGAGGGTGCTGGAGCAGTCTTCCCTTCCCTTCCACAGGGCTGAGCTGAGGGGTGCATGGCTAAGCCTCCGCAGGATGCTGTGATTAGGGAGGAATTCCCTCCCTGCCTTGATATCAGCATTTATCAGCTCTGTTATCAGCATTTAGCACCCCATCAGAAAATAAAATTAGCTCATTAGTTCAAGCTCATCTTAAACATCTTTTCCCAAAAGGAAGGAATGTAGGGACATTACCAGCTGAGTTTTTGATTAGCTACAAAAAACCTTAAGTGGATACTGTCCTATATGCCTTACACAGCATTAGCTAGCATACCACATGCTGGCTGAGGTCTGTGCTGTGAGAAAGAGGAGGAAGGGATCTGTGCTTAAGCAGGGAGTGGTAATGAGGTGTGGGGGACGGGGAAGCCAGCAGACCCTACTGTGCCTGCAAGTCTCTGCCAGAGCTCCAGCCAGGGAGCAGAGGGGAGGGGCCAGCTCTGCTCTGGAGCAGAGAACCCCACCTAGCCCAGGGAGCATGCCGAGATGCTGGGGGAATCTGATTTAACTTAAACCAACCAGAGATCTAGGACAGACATTGCACAAACTGGTTGGACCCAAATAAGTTTGATATTACATTCAACCAGATTTATCTCAAATTGATTTCAGCCATTTTCAAACTAGTTAAGAGCACTGAATGTCTGTTCTGTTACAGGTTTAAACCAGTTTCTGATCACTTAAACCAGTTTATGTGTAATGTCTGTCCCTAGCCTATAAGTAACTCCAGATATGAAACACATGGACAGAAGGGCCTGTGAGAGAAATTTGGGTGCTTGTTACATACTGATGTGGGGCAGGGGGTCCCCTCATCTTCATTTTGGAAACAGGAAATAGAGAGTGATCTCATTTTGAGGGCCTCCTGAGCTAGGGGGCCCAGTACAATATACTCCCCTTCCCCACACCATCACACAGGCCCTGCATCAATTTGCCAAATGAGCTTGGCTTAGTCCCACATGATAGAAAACAAAAAATAGTACTCTACAAAATCAGTGTAGTACACATTAAATGCATTAAAAGTGGATAACTAATAGATCTTAAAATAAATTGACGGGAAACTACTGTCCAAAGGCAGGAGAAGTGTTCCTAGTGGGATATCTTTGGGAACTTTTCCTGACCTAATGCTATACAATATCTGTATCAATAATATAAAGGAAAATACAGAATAATTTCAGGTAAAGATTATAGGTGACATAAAACTATTTCTGCATGCTTGGTGTGTAAGAAGGAGTGGTATGAGTGGGTGGAGCTTCAATATGTTTAGTCCCTGCTCCTCTTGAGTACATGCATAAAATTATAGCGTGTAACAGCCTGGTTATATGCTGTTGACTCATATGTGTTTTTACTTTCAGCTGTGTGTGTGTGTGTGTGTGTTCAAGTGCATGTACACATGTGTGCCCCCACACACATGTATTTGTCCAGGAGCAGGAGTCCAGGCCTGGAGACCAATTTGTAGGCCCAAGTTCTGTATGGTTAATGAAGGGTTTATGTGGTTTTGCAGCTATCCTGCTCTTGTACTGTTTTGCGTTTCTTTTCATCAGATCTTTGTGACTTTTATCTGAGCACCTTTCAGTCATGCATGAAGTGGTATGACTAACATTTGTCTTGCATGGTCTGCTCCTTTGCACCCTCTCCCCAGAGGCTGAATTGTGTGCGCTGGTGCATGGTGTTTTGGATTTAGCTTGGTTTTTTTTAACTATCCAGGGCCACTCTGTATTCATGTGAGAGAATGTCATTTGCCAGGTGCTGGGCCCTTGGAGTAGAAGATATTAAGGCTTGGGGTAGTTCTTGGGTCCTGGGAAGTTGGTTTCAGCCTAGGACTGGCTCCTAAGAAGGCCCTGTCTCCTGCACAGAGGAGCTTTGCCAGCTGATGATTCCATAATGACACAGAAATGGAGCTGTTGATTTCAAGTCCTCATCCCGAGCTGCAGACTCTTTTGGACTTCCTAGACCAAGGAGGGTGGGGCTCATGGCCTCGTGGTGACCTGTGTCACAAAAGAGCCTGAGCCTCCAATTGTTATTAGTATTTCTAAGGCTTTTTGCTCCAGTTCTGTGAGCCTGACTGAGGCTAGCTCAGGGCAAAGGCTGAAGCAGGTCCAGCTTCCTCACAGGACTGGGCATTGAAAGGCAGTGAAAGGCCTTGTATACCTTCCCTCCAAACAGACAGGTAAGGTGCTAAATACTTTGTCTACTTCTGTCTGCTTCTGCAGAGCCCTTTGGCAGCACAATGTTGGTATCCCTAAGGTAAGGTCATTGACTGGAGCAGGTGCTTTGTGTACTAGCAGGGAAAAAAGTGCAGACATCTTCTCTGATGGTGTCTGTGGGGACGATGCTTGCATTTTCTCATGGGTGGAGTTGCCAAAGCTCGGGAAGTGCTCAGAACAGCCTGTGCTTTGCTGGACTCGCATTGTTACAGCAGGAAGGGCTTTTCCGGTTCCTGGCTTGGCTGAGTTGAATCCTCTCTATGTTGCCTTCCTCAACTCCCTGAGTGCTGCAAATCTAGGGGACTGTATAAGAGTTCCTCTACCTCTGTCTGTACTGGGAGTGTGTGGGGAGGAAGTAGAGGAGGGCACTGTGCAAAGGAGGAAGGGTGAATGACACTGCTGATGAGCAGTCCTGTGCCCTGTCAGTGCTGGCAGTGCCAGCTTTAGCTCTGTCATTCTTTCTCTGTAACCAGTCCCAGAAATGGTGCAGCATACCCTGCAATGCTTGTCTATCCCAGTGGGGAGCTGCAGTCAGAGCTTACCAGGTCAACAGTGCTCAACACCAAAGTCCCCTGAAACCTAAGGGAACATTTGCACAGCAGCCTGCCAAACACCCTCAGTGGACAGGCAACCCACACTGTCAGGATGCTTTCCGGTCCCCAACAGTTATCCAGCCTTACCCGAAATATTCCCAGTGCCACGGAGACTCTGGGTGCCATTACTGCACTTTCCCCTAGGCAGATGCAGCTGGAGTGGGAGGGGGGCTTGCATAAAAGGGCAGATGACTTGAGTAGAAAAGACACTTCCCCTCTGTCAGAGCATGTCTGTGCAGGGGCAGGAGCCCTGGGAGCAGAATGAGGGGGACCCAGTCTTCTAGCTCACTAGTTGCTATGGGGGGCTCGGAAACAAGATGTAGAGCAGAACTGGATGCATGAGATGTGTTCTGTAGCACCAGGGATTTCATGAAGCCTGTGAGACAAATATGGGGCTAGAAGTTGCATAGCAATACCTCTGCCCAAGGCTGAGTGCTGGGTTCCACGTCTGCACCTGGGATTGTCCCTAAGTCACCTGGGGGCTATTTCTGGTCCCAGAGAGAGTCAAGCCTTGTACATGCATTTCTTGTCAGTCCAGCAGCTGAAGGTGCAGGAAGCAATTAGACCAGTGTCACGTGAAAATATATTTATAGCGTTGTGGAGATAAACACTAGGGGAAATGGGTAAGGGGCCTGTCCTTGCCCAGCTCTTCATCAGAAGCATCTTTTCTGAGTGTGACATAGTCCTGGCTCCCAGGCTCACATGCAGGGTTGTCTCTGGGCTGTGTGCACACAGCCTGAAGTGCAGGAGGGGGGCTTGGGGAGTAGCACACACTTACATAATCAGGACTCTGGAGCTTTCCATGGTATTCCTCATGCTAGCAAACTTCAAAGCACTTTCCAAACTGCACAGGCATCTGGCGTGCAGGCCAGCCACACAGCCAGCACGTGGTCTGCTACAAACCTTTGCTTACAGGCAGATTGCTTCTCAGTCCAGGCTGCATTTCTTACCTGAAGCATGATAAGATGAGGGCTCTGTTTGAGGATGAGATTATGAATGTGCCTGGCCCGACTGCTGTACTGATGGGTGTGACTGATGTGGAAGTACCTTATAGAGCAGCAGCAGTGCCCACAGACTCACCACCAGTATTGCCTTGAGGCTCCATACTTGTTTCTCAGTTACCCCCATGCAGGGGTGGCCCATTTACAACAAAAAGGTGTTGGGACAATTTCCTTGCAGGTATAAATGGGCAGAATTGCACTACACTCAGAGCTGTGTTCATTCACCTCAGGAGATAATCTGTTCTTCTTGTTAGCCCTCACAGACACAGCCTGTACTGGGCTCTTCCCAACTTGCAGCCTGTGTCCTCACCAGTAATAAAGGTTCTGGGACCAAATGCTGCTAGCAACCACTGCCTGAATGAGGTACTATGCTCTGTGCATGGCAGTGAAAGTGGGAACTGGGGGCAGAGGGAGCTGGAGTGTAATGGGGCAAAGGGAAGCTTCTCATCGCAGACAGAACTGGCACCAACCTACTGTCATAAGGGCTGGGCAGGCTGGCCCCCTCCCCGCAACATCTGCAGACAGCTGTCCTGGCCCCTTGCCCAGCAACCCTGCTATAGTTGTGGGCAGCCCTTCCCTCCCTGGCAGGCGGCTCCCCTCCTTCCTTCCCTGCTGCTTGCTTGAGCAGATGGGCAGACACCTGCTGCTGGAGTATGACCTGGAAAAGCTTGGCTTTGCTTAAGCAAGCAGATTAACACCATCAGCCCCCTCTGTTGTCAGCTGATATCTAGCAAAGGCATCCACTGCTTGACCTCTGAAGGATCCTCTCAGTTTCAGGCCCTTCTTGAGTACTGCCTCTGACTGATGGCACAGCTCCCAGATTCCCAGGGGGAGCATCTCAGCCCTCCCCTCGTGACTGTGAAGGAAACCTTAGCATATAGCCTTGAGGGCTCAGGTATAAGGTGGAAAAAAGATTGTCCCCGTAAATTGCTCCAGTGAGGCTGCAACCTTGGTTCTGGCTGACCCATTGGGATAGGTGCCTGACTTTTGTCCCTGATAGCTTCTGGGGTTGCTTTGATCCTTTCTCAGATCCTTTTCTGTGCTCCCAGCCACCCCAGGGGCTGTGCAGTGCGGTACCCTGTGCAGGGTTTGTGCTCCTAGGCCACAGTCAGCACAGGGCAGGAGGAGTTGAACATTAGGCTCTATCCCTTCCCCACCTGTCTCCAATCTAGTGCAAGGGACCTAGCTCTGCCTAAACCTCAGGCTGCACATAGGACCTCAGGAACAAAACTAGCCTGAGCTGTACTGATCTTCCTTGCTAGGAATAGGCTGCTTTCAGCTTCCCTGTGTCCACCTTTTGACTCCAGAGTTGGGATCATGACTGAACCAACCTGCATAACTCTGCTTTGTTACTTACACTAGGGGTATCACAGGTCTGACCAGATCTTGCCCATGAGGCTCCCAGTGGGACCAGGAATTTAGGTGTGGGGTAAGTGGGGGTGGGGTATAGAGCCCTGTTGGGAACATCTGTTAGTTATCTTCCATACTGCTGTTGCTTGCCTTATCATTCACTCCAGTGCTGGGTGATCAAGTCTGTTACTCGTGATTTATAACAATCCCGCCCCCACACATGCACATTAATGGGATTGTACTCATGTTCATGCTTTACCTACTTACACACATATACATCCTGTCATGGAACCATGAGTCCATGTGTGCATAATTGGCCATTGCATATTAATTATACCATGCTTCTCCTTTTACACCCACCTCATGTTCACTAACTGTGCTGTCCTTGTGATCAGAGGTGTGCATACCCATGTATTACACATATGGACAGTATGGGACATGCAGTTGTGCATACAGGGCCGGATTAACATATAGGCAAACTAGGCATATGCCTAGAGCCCTAAGTGAAGAAAGGGCCCAGTTGTGCATATTTTACATATTATAATTACTGAGCAAAAAAAGTAATATAACAATTTAATCTTCAGCTGGGGGCCCATGAGTTTTTTTGTCTAGGGCCCACTAAAAGGATTAATCCAGCCCTGTATACATATGTATTTGTCCATACTAATGAGGATATCCAGGCTTCTGCACTGGTGCTTATAAACTCATCCTCTTGTGCATACTAGCCAAGCTATGAATCCCATTGCACACAAACAAGCTGAACTGTGCCACTACAGTGAACATGCATATACATCTTTCTGTTCACGCCTAGTAAGAGGGCCACCCTATTGCACATGTACTTCCTTTCATATATGCTTACTGGACTGTGCATACTTTTATTTGGCCATGCTGAGGCTATGCTTACTCTGGCACATTTGTATATTCATATACAGTCTTCTGTACACTTGCTGAGCATAATAACTTCTTGTACCCACCCGCCACACATGTATGCACACATACACAGTGTTTTGTATAACAAGCCAAAGCTCCCTGGAGACTGAGCTGGAAACCATGGAACCACTCAGCTAGCAGGTTGCTTATAGCACTAGATTCTCCTAAGTCCAGACACTTTGTAGTGGCACAGACAAGTAGGCTAGTGCTCATGCTTAGTCCCTGCCAATGTGAGCTTAGCTTCCTGAGTTCTGCAGCTGGATGAATGAACCCACCAATGAGCAGTGGTAGAGATCATTCTTGAATTGAGGGATTGCTGAAAATGTCTGGTGCCAGACATGGGAGCTGTGGGCTGAGCGCTCTTGCCTGGCTGTGTTTGGAGAAAAAGTACTTCTGTCCAGTGCTGCACAGGAATCTGGCAACAGGAACATGTGCCAGGACCGCCAAAGGCCTGGCACTGTTTTAATGCTATTGCCTCCCTCTCTGCTTTGTGCCAAGCCTGGCTTTCCTGCTGCTGCTCCTTGCCCTTAGAACTGACCCAGCCTGGTGCTGAGATGGCTACACCAGAGTGTACTTTGCTTTTCCCAGGGATGAGAGGAGATTAAGGCAATGATTGCAGCTGACCTGCAGCCACCAGGGATTTGAGGCTATGTAATCCCTGCTCCCTTATCCCTTTTCTCATATGTGCAGCATGTAACTGAGCCCAGGTTGGCTGTTCACCAGCTTCCCTCACTGGCGGCTGCTCACTGCAAGGCTTGTGATTGAACCGTGCCACCCAGATCCCTCCCCAACAAAGCATGTCACCACACATCCCACTGAGGCACAGCTGAACCAAGCAGAACGGTACTGGTCTATAAATAGCATGAAATCTCTTGATCTGGACGTGATTTCCACAAGATTTCCGCTTGCTGTTTGTGCCTGGATGCAGTGCTTGCTGCACACAGGATGGCGAGGAATTGGTTAACAGTTAGTGGCCTTGACATGACAGAACTAAAACTGGAAACAGGCTGAATCCAGTTAAGTGCTAGGCAAAGCTTGTCACACACAGCTCAGTCCTGTGGCCCCCTGCTCTGTTAGGTTAGGCAGCCCTCCCATCCCACTCAATTCTAACCAGTCAGCTCCAGGGCTCCCTTCAATTCTGCCAGTGTCACTCAGCCCTTGTGCTGTCCAAGTCCTGGGCTTTTCTCTGTCCACTGTACTAATGGCCCTCAATCCCATTCTACAGTGCCAAGCTCCTCCACAGCCCTACTGGCACCCTTCAATCCCAGCCCATAACCCCCTGCTGCTCAGAATCCACACCGCTGTTTTGTGGATCAGGAGCTGGGTAAAAGCCAGAATGAAAAGGCAGGAAGGTATTTCCTCCTGCTGAAAGGCCAAAAGCAAGGTGTTCAGAGGTGTCCCATTAACCCTGCATGGTCCAGTGTTTAGTGATGACCTGAGAAGAGGCGAGACCATTCACTGGCAGATCGTTTGCAGCTAAGTGAAGGGAACTGCAGAGCCTTTCCTACTGCATAGCTCCACACTCTCTGCATGAACCCTAAAGCTTTGGTAATATGACAAGGCAACTCAGACCTGCACCCCTGCATGGAGTAACCCTGCTGGTAGTGGCAAGACTGCTGCAGGGTATGGGCAGTTTTACCTCATGGGGTGTGTGGTCTGGTGAACTGAGCACTAGATTCAGATTCTCTCAGTCTTTGCTACTTGCCTGTTTGCTGACTGGGCAAGTTGCTTTACCATGTTGTGCCTTAGTTCTTATATGTAAAATGGACATAATGATTCCCACCAACTCTGTAAAGTGCTTTGAAATCATCTGGTGCAAAACATAATATAAAAGTGAGTAGTGTTCTTTCTACTAACCCTGTTCAAATTCAACTTAGCAGAGATGAAGGATGACTCCTTGGTTGGCACTGTTGTACCAGGCTGTTCCTGCTGAAATAATCAGGGTCAACAAAACTCCTGGGTTACCAACTCAGCCATCTGCCCTGGGTTCCAGAGTTAATACCCTGGTGAGAGAACTGCAGCTGTTCCTCCCTCCCAGAGCAATTGTCTCAGGCTCTTAGCTGATTCTAGCAGGTGTTGCTGTTTTGGGTACGGTTGGGGTCTTGCTGTCTTGCAGCAACTGATCCAGACCCCTGTAGACTTGGACAGCATCTCTGCATGGTCACATCTCATCATAATTTTGAGGTTTTCTTTCCAACTTTGATGGCTCCAGTGTGATCATCATGAGGAAAATATTGAGGTTGGAACAGATCTATAACATGGTTGGTTCTGGGTGTGGTATTGAACTACCTCCTGGCTGTATTACTGAGAGAAGTGCTAGCTAGACAGTAAGTTACAGGCCTGGGAGGATTCAGGTTATACACATACTCATGGGGAATATCACAAAGTTTAGCAAAGGCCCTACTCTAACATCTTAGGGATGTTCTTACCACAATGGCAGGGTGATGTCTGCAACTGATTGTGTGAGCAATTGATTTTTTTCAACTCAGTCCCTGAACCAAAAAAATAAAGATAAAAATTGGTATAGGCCAAACTAAAGTGAAACTAAAACCATCATTTGTTGGGCTAGGAACAGAAGTTGCACATAAAGTGATGTTAAAGTGATGAGAAACTGGTTTAAACCTGTAATGCAACAGAAGTATACCAGTTTCAAAATGGCTGAAACTGGTTTAAGATGCACCTGGTTGAATGTAATATCAGACTTAACTGATTTAAGTCAAACCGGTTTATGAAACTTCTGTCCCAGACTTCTTCCTGGTTCACATTAAATCTCAGCACCAACAGCATCCCAGTATGCTTTGTAGCCCTGGATTGGGCTGTTCTGTCTGCTCAGGCAAAGCAGGGTTGGCCTTGCTCCCTAGTGGGAGCAGTGAAAGCTGGCTAGGAAGGGGGTGGAGATGGGTAACTTGGCTCTGTTCCAGCAGCAAATCCTGAACTTTCCTTCTAGCTACAGTAGCAAGTTAAACTCATTACTGGCATTCAGATAAAATAGTTCACTATATCTTTTGTTCCATCTAGCCAAAGAGTTTCCCTTCAAATATTCTCTCCCTCAAAGCTATTCCCTTCTCCAATGTTACTTATTCTTTTCTCTGACCTCATTCAACTCTTGCAGCCAGTTTCCTCTGTCCTGTTCTATATCCACTCTCATTTGAACTTACATCAGGCAGCCAGATCTCAGTGCCTTGTGTCCTCCCACAAAGGCAGTGTGAGACACAGCTTTTGTTCTTTGGGTAGATCAGATGTGGTATTTTTTATTAGACCAACTAAATAGTAGGAAAAATTGTTCTTTGTAAGCTTTTGGGCACAAACACCCTTTTTCTGGCACAGGGAGGGTTTCTAGTTTCATAGTTATTAGGGTCTGGAGGGGACTGGTGTTTGCGTGCTCTCCTGGGTAAACTAGAAGCCAGTACGCGAAATGCAGGTCTGTGAAAATGCAAATGCATGGCAGTAGGGATCCAAGGGAGTGAGAGACAATAGGTGTGAGACAGGTAGCTGGGGAGGAAAGGGGGAACGTTGAACTGTTGATAAAATGTAGCTAGTAAAATGCAGACAAGTTTCCTGGGGTTATCAGATGGCAGCTTTTCCACAACTTTAAAAGGTCAGGCATGCTGCAAAGGCTCCAACCTGTCAGCAGCATCTAATCTACCAGAACACACAAACATGTTTGAGAACAGGGGATGTAAGGGGTGCACGGGGGTGCACATGCCCCCTGTGATGGGGCCAGTGCCAGCCCTGATGCCAACACCGATGCTGTTGGTAGGGCTGGTGCCGTCCCTGACAGGGCTGTCACCATTGGGGGCTTCTGTGGGTGACCCCACCAGATTCAGAAGCCACCAGTCACTCATGGGATGTGGCCACACCCCCTGCCTTGGGCCTCTGGGGTTGGCAGGGCTGGGGTGGGGAGCAGTCCCTCTCAGGCTGTGGCTTTCTCATCCTGCCTAAACAGGGCAGCCACACCCCCTGTACTGGAGTAGGGAGGAGGGAAGAGCCTTGGAGCTTTAGTCCTTTCCCTTTGGCAGTGGCTGGCAGCCTGGGAGGCATGCTCTAGTGCCCCCCTCCTCCTTCCCACCTGCCTTTGGCCTAAGCCACTGCAGACATGTGGCTACATTTCCTTAAACAAAAGTGAATGTCTGTTTACTTGCCTCTCGCTTTAATCTCTGCAACTTAGTGTAACTTGCAAAGCCTGAATTGATTCAGCCTCAGGCTGCTCTCTGAGCATCAGGAGCAAGGATTTAAACCACATTCTGCCTCCACTAGTGCTTTTTGTTCAAGAGGCAGACACAGTTCTTTGGGTGAATCTGATTTTTTTTTTATTAGACTAACTTAAATAGTTGGAAAAAATTTTCTTAGCAAGCTTTCAGGTTTAAAAACCCTTTGTCAGTCTGAGGAAGCATCTGCAGTTGGTGTGTGCTCTTCCTGGATGGAATGAATAGTAAAGAAGCCAGAGCCAGTCAGTGAAGATGTAAATTGAGGAGTGGCGGGGAGAATGAATGTAGCAGGTAAATAGTGGAGAGGTACCTGGGGAGTCAGATGGCAGGCAGGTTATAATGTGTCATAAATCCAGTGTCTATATTTAGTCCATGATTTTTGTATCCAGGAGGTTGATGAAGTGAAGTTGGTAGGCTCGTCTGTGAAAAGAGTTTTGTAAGTTTCCTTTGAGGATTAGAATTGAGAGATTGGAGAGAAAGTGGTTTTCTTGTGAGAAATGTGCCCCCATAGGTAATTGGGTATTCTTGTCTTTAATAGATTTCCGGTGTGCATTCATTCTGGTATGCAGTTGTTGTTTGGTCTCTCTTGCGTATATTTGCATCACGGCATTTGGTGCATTGGATGAGATATATTACATTTCTGGAAGTGCAGCTGTAAGATCTGGGAATGTTGATGGGGTATAGTAAGCTTTTGGGCACAAACACTCTTCTTCCGGCACAGAGAGGGTTTCTTCTAGTTTCATAGTTATTAGGGGCTGGAGGTGTGTTGGCAGGTTTTGCATCTCTTGTTATAGCATGGTTTGGACCCATTCGGTGTGTTCTGGGCCATAGGAAGTTTCTTCTGGTGATGAGGATAGTGAGGTTTGGTGCTTGTTTGAAGGCTAGGATGGGTGGCTCTGGGAAGATCTCTTTAAGAATAGGGTCTCCTTCTAGGATACATTGCAATTGTTTGAGGATTTTCTGTATGGATTTGAGGGAGGGATGATATGTCATATGTGTGCAATTTGTGGGGGAGATTTCTTCTGTACTGCAGCAATTCTTCACGTGGTAGCTGAGTGACTCTTTCAAACATGTGATCTATCTCTCTGGATGAGTGTCCTTGTTGAGTGAAGTCTTTTTAAGATTAGTGTGTGCCCAGTGCAAATTTAGTGGTATCTGAGACCTTGGCTGTATATCACAACTTTCTTGTTGTGTTTAGGGAAATTGCTGGTTTTACACAGGTATATATGTTGGTTTGTGGGTTTCTTGTATAACACAGTCTGTATTTTTACCATTCTGGATACTGATCGTCATGTCTAAAAAGGAGATGTTGGTGCCGAGGTATTCAAGAGATAGTTGGATGGAGGGATGATGATTGTTGAATTTCTGATGAAACTCAATAAGAGATTGCAGGTTTTCAATCCAAATGATAATGCTATTGATATATCTCAAGTATAGCAAGGGTTTGATGGTGCAGTTCTTGAGGAATTCTTCTTCCAGGTGACTCATAAAAAGATTGGCATACTGTGGGGCCATTTTGGTGCCCATAGCTGTGCCCATATGGTCTGGAGGAAGTGTTGGTTATTAAAAATGAAATTGTTGTGTGTGAGAATGAACTGTATAAGGTCAGTAATATCTCTGGGTCTGTACTCTGAGTTGTTATCTTGCTCTTGTAGGTATCTAAGGCAGGCTTGGATGCCATCCTGTTGTGAGATGTTGGTCTATAAGCTGGTAACATCCATGGGGGCTAGGAGGGTGTTGTTGGGAAGGTGGTCTATGTTTTTAAGGTTCTGTAGAAAGTCTGTAGTGTCTTGGACAAAACTCACTCTTTGGATGACCGGTGGTTTTAGGATTGATTCAACGAAACCTGATATTTCATAGATTCATAGATAGTGGGGTTGGAAGGGACCTCAGGAGATCATCAAGTCCAACCCCCTGCCCCGAGCAGGAAAGAGCGCTGAGGTCAAGTGACCCCAGTCAGGTGCTTGTCCAGTCTCCTCTTAAAGACCCCCATGGTAGGGGAGAGCACCACCTCCCTTGGAAGCCCGTTCCAGATTCTGGCAACCCTTACTGTGAAGAAGTTCTTCCTGATGTCTAATCTGAATCTACTCTCTGTCAGTTGGTGGCTGTTATTTCTAGTTACTCCACGGGGTGCC
>JAGPOW010002492.1:1120454-1132159 GCA_030014935.1 Caiman crocodilus | reverse complement strand
GTCTCTTATCCCTTTCTGTACTCCCCCCACAATGAATTTGTAAACTGCCACAAGATCACCTCTCAGCCTTCTCTTGCAGAGGCTGAAGAGTTTCAAATCTCTCACTCTTTCCTTGCAAGGCCTTATCTGCAGGCCCCTAATCATATAAGTGGCCCTCCTCTGGACCCTCTCAGGGTTATCTACATTCCTCTTGAGGTATGGCACCCAAAACTGGACACAGTACTCCAGCTGTGGCCTCATCCATGTGGCATAGAGGAGAAGTATCACCTCCCTGAACCTATGCACCTGATAATGCATGATAAAGTACGATTAGCTTTACTGATCACTTCATCACACTGATGACTCATGTCCATCCTGGAGTCAACTATGACTCTGAGATCCCCTTCTGCTACAGTGCTGCTGAGAAGGTCCTCCTCCAGTCTGTAGGTGCATTGGTGATTCTTTCTCCCTAGGTGCAGCACTTTGCATTTCTCCTTGTTGAATTGCTTCCTATTCTGTTCTTCCCACTTCTCCAACCTGTCCAGATCCATCTGGCTTCATTCCCTGCCCACTAGTGTGTTTACTTTACCCCATAATTTGGTGTCATTTGTGACTTTGGACAGAGTGCTCTCCACGCTCTCATCCAAGTCATTGAATTTCCTCAGTTAAGGTTCCATGGTTGGATATTATAGATTTGCCAGGGTTCCCTTGCTTGTGGATTTTAGGGAACATGTAAAAAAGTCCCTTGGTTAGGTAGTGGTGAGGATCAAGTTCTGTAGTTTTCCTTGTAGTTCTGATGGAAATGATTTGATGGTATTTTTGCGTTTCAAGGTAAAAAGGGGAGTAGGAACTTCTTGTAGTTCTTTATAATACATGATGTCAGAAAGTTGTCTATTGGCTTCCTGTTATGTAGTCTTCACAGTTAAGGATGACTATGGCTCCTCCTTTATCTGCTGGTTTTATTACTGTTTGGTGGTGATCTCTAAAATCTTAGAGATTTTATTTTGTTCAAGAGGGCGTTCTCTCAGTTTTTTGTTGATGCTGTTCCACTTTGCAAGGTGCACTTACATGCTAAATGTAACAGGAGTAAGAACCCAGCTGTCCTGCCTCTCAAGAGAGTGCCCTCACCACTGTACTAGGCAGTCATCTCATACAGTTGAATCTACATTTGTCATCAAATAAAATATTTTAAAAGTTGCCCAAACCTAAAAATCAGCCATTTACTATGGGGTACTAGGAGTTGAACTACAGCTAACATTGCATTGCAATCTCTGTTCAAGGCTGGTATCTTGCTGTGTGGAAAAACAGATGTGCCTAGGCAGATGACCTTAGAAACTAAAGGACCATATCAGAAGCATAGAAAGAGTTTTTCCTGCAAGTCTGATATCACTTGGTGAAAGGGTTCCAGAGATATCACCTTCCCTCCAGCATGCATCCTCCCTCCTTTAATATCTTGGATTTTTATAAACCGTTTTTGTACAGAGATGGGGAAAATCTCTGCAGATGAGCTCCCTATAGGAATAGAACTGAGCTGTGCTCTTGTCCAGGCCCACCACCACAATCCAGGTCCAAACCAGTCTCTCCAAAATTATTGAGTTCCCCCCGGGCTCACTAGGTCAGTTCATTAAGCTCTAGCCAGTATTTCCAGGGGCACCTGTCCAACCTTGTGTGAGCTGACAAGGATGACACCTGCAGCAACCACTCTGTTGAAAGGCCTCTTTTCAAATGGCTTTTACAGTCAGATTGGTTCAAGAATCTCTGGGGCAGCTGGGGGTTAGGGGCTATGGGCTGCCAGAGAGGGAGGCTGCTATCAGGCATAGGAGCTTCCAAAGTGTGACCTCCTTATTGTCAAATGATCTCTAAAAGGTCTGAGAAACCTCAGGGGACACAGGCCAGAGTGGAGAGCACATTTGGGGTCAACACAACCACACCTCTAATGTGGTAGGTCCTGTTTGGGGTGCAAGCAATGTGTTAATCAAGGACACAGGAAGGACTGAAGACAGCTGAGCATCATGGCTAGAAACAAACATTACACATAAACCAGTTTAAGTCATCAGAAACTGGTTTAAACTTGTAACAGAACAGACATTTAGTGCACATAAACCAGTTTGAAAGTGGCTGAAACCAATGCGAGATAAACCTGGTTGAATGTAGACTTAACGGATTTGGGTCAAACTGGTTTATGCAATGTATGTCCCAGATCCCTTCCTAATTTAACTTAAACCAGAGTCCCCCAGCATCTCAGATGTTTTGCAGCCCTGGGCAGAGCTCTCTACTCCAGAGAGCTGGGCTGACCCCTCCTCTCTGTTTCCTGGCTACAGCTCCGGCAGAGACAGCAGTTACAACAGGGTCTAACGGACTTCCCTATGCCCCCTCCTCCATCACCACTTCCTGATCAAGCAGGAATTCCCCACTCCCCTCTCCCACAGCACAGACTGTAGCCAGCATGTGGTATGCTAGCTAATGTTGGGAGTTTTCTATGTGTAAGGTAGACAAGACAGTGTCTGCTTAGGGCTTTTTGGAACTAATCAATAGGTCATCTGGTCCCTTTGTTCCTTCCTTGGAAAAAGGTTGTTTAAGAAGAGCTTGAACTAATGAGAGAAGCTTTTGATTTGGTTTGGTTTGGTTTGGTTTGATGGGGTGCTAAATGCTCTGTTATCAACTCCCTGCTGGGTTGGTCAGGAATAGTGAGGTGGGGGGAACTCCTCCCTAATCAGAGCAGGGGCCCGACCATGCCCCATCTCAGCTCAGCACTGTAGAAGGGAAGGGAGGGCTGCTCTAGCACTCCCTTGCTTCTAGCCTGAGCCACTGCAGGTGTATGCCTGCATTTCTTCAGTCCAAAGGGGATGTCTGTACAGTTACAAACCGGTTTAGCCAAGCCAGGTTAGACTAACCTGCAATTCAGTTCAGCCTCAGGCTTTTTGAATGTCTGTCTCTATCCCAGCAGCTTCAAGCCATGCATGGAAGTGCTGTATAGAGACCAAGGCAGGGAGCCTCTCACTGTCTCCACACAGTTTAGTGCACAAGCCTTTGACCTCTCTGTGCATCATGCCCCCAGGACTGGGCCTGAGGCTGCCAGGAAATAGATCCAAATGTGCCTGGGACATCTCCATGCCACTGGTTGAGGCTTTTGCCCTCAACCTGGCCCTACTGGGCCCCATTCCTTCTGCCTGCTTTTGCTGTGCTGGTGGCCTAAGTTCAAGATTCACAGAGGAGTTATGCCACTACAGCTGTTTGTTCTTCCCTCCTTCCACAGACATCTGGAGCTTGGGCGTCATCCTGTATATGCTGGTGTGCGGCCATGCACCCTTCCAGGAGGCCAACGACAGTGAGACACTGACTATGATCATGGACTGTCGCTACACAATCCCTCCACACGTGTCTTCACAGTGCTCTGAGTATGGACCCCCCCAGCCCCTTCCACTCTCTCTGTTTTCTCTCCTCTCCCTGGCTTTCAAAGAGCCTGGCAATCTGGAAACCCCAGGCCTGGTCCCCGGGAAGCCAGGCTCCTCATCACAGAGCTACCATCCACATCCACAGTGAAATATAGAGCAGGGGGCAGGGTGTTCCCTGATGCCACACACAGTGCCCTTTCCCTGGGCAGGCAGACCTCCAGTGTGGGGAGCCAAGAGCTGTGAGCTAACACTTGACAGGGCTCAATAGGAAGTAAGATTAAGACTTTCAGCTGCGTTCTGGGATAGGGCCTGTCCCTCTGCCTGTGTCTGTACAGCAGCTGGCACAATGGGTCTGAGGCGCTGTGGGAATATAGGTAAAGTGTAGAGAAGTAAACTAACCAAGATAGCATTTAGCAATGGGAATAGCCCACCAAGAGTCTGGTGGGTTCCCCACATATGCAGAGGCTCAGATAGGATGCTTTCATCTGGCTCACAATCTTTCTGTAGTTTTATGCAGCATCCCAGGGCTGATTCCTCCTGGGCTGCCTGGTGACCATTTCTTCTTTTCCTCTTTGGCAGTCTGATTTCCAGGATGTTGCAGCGGGATCCCAAGCAACGCGCCTCACTGGAGCAGATTGAAACCCACCCATGGCTGCAGGGTGTGGACCCGTCCCCGGCCAGCCGCTCCTTGCTCCCCCTCACGTCCCATAAGCGGGTGTCTGAAGAGGAGCATGACATCATCATCCAGGCCATGACATGTGGGAATATTGCTGATCGAGACACCATCCAGGAGTGAGTGCGCAGTAGGCTAGTATGGGGCAGGGAGTGTCTGTGTCTTCTGGGGTCAGTGCACCTACTTCCCTGCTATGGCAAAACAACTGCTGTACTTTAGGCCATTTCAAGGTTAGGCTGTCACCTCAGGGTGGAGCAGTAGACTTTTATCCTCCTCCTGTAGCATTCACTTGGCTGCACCTGAAAAGTAGCTGTTTGCATGGTATGATGAGCAATGTCCAGGGGAACAAAAAGTCTCAGGCACCTCCAATGCTTCCCTCCCATTCTCTGAGCAGCTGGGTAGCAAGCCTTTGGGTGAGCCATGTGGGGTTGTTGGATAGGGTTCTCTGCAAGTGGCAGGAACAAGGCTGGGGGGGGGGGGCATTCCCTGCAGGGGTGAAGTGAGACTGGGGATTCCTGTGTGCAACGGGAGTGAGGTAGTGTTCCCTATAGGCATCTCCCATAGCGGGAAAGTAGGTCTGGGAAACCCACCAAGGAGTATGGAGTTGGCATCTTACAAGCTGGGGGTTCTCCAGTGCCTGTAATCTCCTGAAGAGATTGAGGAGGGGGGTGTTCTCCATAGGCAAGGAAGCAGAAATGGGGGTCTGTATAGGCGGGGTTTACAAGGTCATGTCTGGCACCTGGAGCTCAGTGCTTTGAGCTTGTTCCTGTGCCTCATGCAGGCTTTGTGCTACTGCCACTGCCTTGCACACCACATTGTGCCAGTGTATGTTCCCAGTGCCCTGTGCCACAGGCTTGTCTGCCTCTTTGGGATGCGAGTCTCTCATCTTTGCCTCACATTTCCCTAGGGCCTTGGAAGCTGATCGCTACAACCACATCACAGCCACCTACTTCCTCCTGGCAGAGCGGATCCTTCGTGAGAAACAGGAGAAGCAGAGCCACAACCTCAGCTTGGTTTACAACCTGGCCCAGCAGGTCCAGAACAGGTGAGTGTTATGCTTAGGATTCTTGGATCCCAAAGCCAGAAGGGGCCAGAAGTCCTGCTGTGATTTTGGGGTCACAGCTGGAACAGGCCAAGCTGCCCGTGTGCCAGAAGTATCTCACGGATACAATTCCCCTGCATGTGCTGCTCCATGTCCAGCAGAAGGGCTCACATCCTGCCCCAGGAAACAAGGGGGAAGGCTTTGTGGGCTGAGTTGAACAATTCCAGCCTCCAGCAGTCCAAGCTCCATGGACAAGGTGAAACCAAGGGTCACCTTTTTGCCCCAGGCTGCCTTTTGAATTTCAGCCTCAGGGGTTTCCCCAAGAAAGCATCTTCCACTCATGTGATGGACTCATGGCCATTTTCTCTCTCTCTCTCTTTCAGGACCAACTTGTCGGACACATTCAGCACTGTGGGCAACAGCAGTGACCTTTCACCCTTTATGGAGACACCAAGCAGTCTTGCAGCTTTCCCCAGTCCTAAGCCCCCATCAGCAACTAAGAGCACTTTGGAAGCATTTGGAAAGGATTCTGGGAAAAGTGAAAGGAAATCCACTTCCTTATCTACAGTGGATGGAGATGAAGTTCCAGCCAGTTTCCATGGAAATAAACAGCCAATCAGAGCATTGCTTAAGCCCTCCCTGGTTGATGCTCCCATTGCCAAGAGCACCCCTGCTTTGCAGCAGATTTGTGAGGAAGAAGAGGAGGAAGAGGAAGATGGAAAGCCTGACACAATAGAAAGGAAAAGCACCTCCTTAAACCAAGAGCAAATGAGAGATTTCCAGACCTCCAAGGTCTCCGTACTGTTCTGCCGAGGCACCATGGTCTATAGTAAGGGGGATAAGGGCTCTCCTGTGAGGGCCACAAAGCCAGTCCTCTGTGAACCAGCCACAGGGTCTAACAATCCATACCAACCTCTCCAGCAGTCAGCAAGCCTAGTGGACAAGAAAGGACCCAGACAAGAGGCAGCAAGCCAAAATGCAGGCTGGGAAGTCACAGGCAGTGACCTTAACTTGGGCCTTGGGAAGAATACCAGTGACCCACTATTGGTGGGTACCACAGCTGGAGAAGGGGATGGTGAGCTCTGGAAAGGCAGGCATGACTTTGAGCCACTGGGATTTGAAGGAAAGGGTCTGGAAAGGGCTGAGGTTGAAGACAGGTCAGGGAAGCAGGAGGACAACAACAACACCACAAAAATAGAGGATGGTGGCACCATTGAAGAGTTTTCTGAAAAATCAGAAAAGATCATCTACCCACAGAGCAGCAAGGACCTTGGCACCAACTCTACTGGAAGCTGTGGGGTCCAGGATGGAGGAAGCCTCCAAGCCATTTTAACTAGGACATCAGCTCTGGAAGACAAGTCCAGTAAAATTGATGGTATCCCTGAGATGGGATCCTCAGACCAGGCAAAGCAGTCAGCTGAGAGTCCCTACAATGATGGTACTGTGGGCAGTGAAACCATGGTGGACAATGTGATAAAGCTTGATCCTGGTAAGAACAAGAGCGCGAGCCTGAGGGACAGGATCATGCAGTTCCCATTGTGTGAGAAGGCACTGGCCTTCAAGATCAGGCCCAGCTCCAAGGACAGCCTTCTCTCCCTAGGACAGTTCAACTGCTGCCATGTCATCTAAGTGCTGTACATATATCACCCATCATCAAGGGACTGAGCGAGAGAAGGACTGAGAACAGCCCCAAAGCCAAGGGCACGGCAGATGCAGGACTGCAAGACATCATGCTTTCGCTGTTCTTGTTCTCCGCCATTTCTTCATTCTTGTACTCCCCTAGAACAGCTGCTCTCCTAGTTCCATTGGGCTGAAAACTGTGCTCTACCTGCTTGTCCTTCTTTTACCTAGGATTCCTGCACTGAAAACACTTTGAGCTTTTGGCACCCCAGCACTGAGAACACAGTGCAGAGTTCAGGACCATCTGCTTGGCTGACTCTGTCTTTACATACCCCCGCCAGCCCGCTCCAACCTGCTGCAGCTACTCTATGATCTTCTGGGGCAGGGTCTGTCAGTAAAGCATATTGGGGAAGGGATCTGCTCAGGTACTTCTGCAGGCAGTAGGCAAGGCAGTCTTTGTTTAGGGACAGCTGATAGAGTCCTGCAAGTGTAGCCCTTGTGATCTCTGCAAAGGTTGCTTTGATGCCCACTGCTTGGCAGAAGGCAGCAGCACTCGCTGTCACATACACAGGCTGGAATTTGCAAAGGGACGAAGGCAGGAGGAATATTCAGCTCAGTGTCTGGCTGTGTTCAGCTCTTTCAGGAACCCTAGGTCTGCTCTCAGACAAGCTTGGCCAAGTAGGAGGCAACTTTGAGGGCACTGGCTCATAGTAAACACCACAGCTGCTGCAGGGTACATTTCAGTATGCACAGGCCACTGGCCATACTTGTCCAGTCCTGAACCATATGTCTGGAGTCTGAGCTCAGGTAGAATTCAGAATCCATTCCCTACTTGGACTTGGGTAGCTCAGCCTATGAGCCTCTAGGGATTCAGGGGCAGCTGCACTCTTCCCTGGGACCCACTCCTTCTGCTCTTGAGGTGTGGGTAAATCTAGGCCAGTTACCAAAGGTTTAAAAGTAGAAGGCAATACCCCATTCCTGTGAAAAGCCTGCCTGTGTTCCTTGCTCCATCATAGCCAAACACTAGTCGGGCTTGTGTGTCCCCTGCATTTCAGGGTCATTTTGCTCCTTCAGGGCTGAGAGGATGCAAAGGGACTCCACCGCACCCTGGAGAATGCCCCCAGTACAGGGGCTGCTCCACCAGGAACAGAGCCATCTCCAACCACCCCATGTGAGCACCAGGCAGGTTCAGGACAATCCTACACTCAGGCTCCCTTCAGCAGCCACAACACCCAAAAGACCATAGCAGCTGGCTACAGGACATAGGAGATAAAGCCACCTCTACTTGGTCCCTGCGCTGGGGGCTTTGTCCCCACAACTTCTTTGGAGGTGGCAAGTACTATAGGAGAACCAAATCCTGCTTATAGCGTGTACCCTTGAAACACTGCTAAAGCCTTCACACATCTGCACACAGCCAGGGAACCAATTCCAAGGTTCTCAGCAAGACCAGCCCTACTCTCTGCCATCAAAGGTAGCTGTGAAACCACTTTCTAGCAAGGAAGGGAAGGAGTACCTGGTGGAATCCGCATGGCAGTACCTGCCCATTTAGGAGGGCACTGGCAGTACAAAAAGGCTGCCAGTGTGTGTGGCAGGGGACCCAACCAACTGTGCTGTAGGACAGGGCCTCTGCTCTGTGGCTGGCAGCAACCAGGTGTCAGCATCATAGTCGTTGCTGGGCCTTGCCTGCTAGAGAGGGTGCTAGGTGAGAAGAGCATGGCCTAGCTGTGGGAGGAGACATACTAGTCTAGGTAATAATGATGCCAGACACAGAGGTCCTGCATGAGTCTAGGCATGCATCCCTCTTCTTTTTCTGTAAAAGCCAGACAATGCCCTGAAAGCTCAAAATCTCACAGTCCAGTGGGTGCTTTGGGCACATCTTGGTGTCTAGGCAGCCAGCAGCCCCCTCTGCCCTTCTGGCTTGGGAGGGGGTTTTTATAACTGTTAGAAATATTTTTTTTAAAATAGTCTATTTTAATGTAATTTAAATAGAGATCATTATATGCTCCTACCCCCTGCCCCTGCCTGAGCACTCTTGGGGCAATGGGCTGCGCTTCCTGCACCAAACATGCATGGCCTCCAGAGCTTCTGGGTGCCTGACCATTTCTCATCCCACCTCATATAGAACCACCCTGTTTGTGCAGTCTGAGTGGCAATTCAGAGGGGGGCAACTGCTTATCTGTCTGCACAGTATCACGCACACTTCTGGTGACTCAACAGGTTAGGAACAGGAGCTGGGAGTGCATGCTTGTGGCTGTGGGTGTGCGTGTGTCATGCACAAACACATGTACACACATATAAGGTGCACAGTTTAGTCTGTTTCCTCCAGGCACCCCTGCAATGATAAGCTTTCTATTTATTATCTCTGTGTTTTCTTGCTGGCAAGAAATGAATTGTGAATAAAGTCTGACTCCAGAGCTCACTCCTGAGTTCTGAACAATGTGCACTGAATGGATCGGGTCCAATTAGAAAGAAAAGCAATTCGGTCCAATAAAATAAGCTCCTAATTTCAAATGAGTTTCTCTGTTTCCTTTACTGGGCTCCCAAGGAGGAAGGAGAACAGCATATAGTATTTTAGGTAGTGGCGCGAAGACGTAGCCATTTTATCCAGTTGCCCTTTGCCAAGAATTAACACAGGTCAGAGCCCATCTGGTATGTATGCTGTTGGAGGAAAAAATAGGTGACATGAAATCTAGAAATATTTTTAGTGCAAACTGTTTCTTTGCACCATTTGCACCAGCCCTAGGACAGAAATAATCACAACATACAGCCCGTTTTTCCTGGTATCAGCACATACATCAATCCCCTGTTTTCCTAGAGCAATACCTTTAGGATTGATTCAAGGAGAAAGATTAGAAAAAGCACAAATGCCCAAGTTGCTTGCAAGAGCCTCCAATAAAAGGAATAAGATCACAAAATTCAAACAATGTTTTGTGACATGCTTACCTGCTGAAGAAAGAAACCTGTTCAGCCTGATGTAATAGTGTCCCTAGTGACCCACCTTAATGGGAGGTTCTATGTACCAAAAATGAGCTGGGCAGGTAGAGAGAAAAAAGTCTTGTCAAACAGCCTCATGGAGGATGTTGTACTCCAGTGTCTGCAGCTGGAGCCTCCTCCACCAGCCAGCTCTAAGGTTTCCAGGTCCCCTTTGCACTTTTCTGTCTCTTTTGCCCAGAATAATTGGGCTGGAGGACTCCTCCCCACACCTCCACTTTGTACAAATTTGTGCTAAAGCATGAACCCACAGATTTCTCTAAACTAATCAGGAGCCTTCACTACAGAATATTCCTAGCTCTAGGAAGAGAGTGTGAGGTGCAACACTTTGGCGGGATTAACAGACTTTAAGGTGGATGGAAAGCCGGCTGGATTGTCAGGCTCAGCAGGTAGTAATCAATGGCTCAATGTCTAGGTGACAGCCAGTATCAAATGGAGTGCCCCAGGGGTCAGTCCTGGTTCTGGTTTTGTTCAATGTCTTCATCAGTGACCTGGAAGATAGCAGAGAATGCACCCTCAGCAAGTTCACAGATGACACCAAGATGGAGGGGTGTAGCAGATACACAAGGAGGTAAGTCTAGGATTCAAACTGACCTAGACAAATTGGAGGATTGGGCCAAAAAAAAATCTCATGAGGTTCAACAAGGACAATTGCAATGTCCTGCACTTAGGATGGAAGAATTCCATGCACTGCTACAGCCCGGGTACTGACTGGCTAAACAGCAGCTCTGCAGTAAAGGACCTGAGGGTTACAATGGACAATAAAATGGATATGAGTCAGTATTGTGCCCTTTTTGCCAATTAGTAGAAGCATTGCAAGCAGATTGAGGGTAGTAATTAGTCCCCTCTATTCAGCACTGGTGAGGTCACATCTGGAGTGGTTTGGGACCCCACTATAGAAAGGATGTAGACAAGTTGGAGAGAGTCCAGTGGCGAGCAATGAAAATGGTTCAGGGGTTGGGGCACATGACTTCTGAGAAGTGGCTGAGGGAACTGGACTTATATAGTCTATGACTTTAAGGCCCTGCACACTCACAAAGGGGAATTCCTTTGTGAGTGAGTTGCATCCTGAGCTTTCAGTCTAGCATCGTACATTAGGCTCTCAGTGACTCAGCATGGTCCAAACTTTGTGAGACACCTTATCCACTGCACCATAGTCTTACATAACCAAAAAGCCTGCTGTATCTGAACGGCTTCACAAGCAACGTGTCATCTGTCCTAGATACCTGAAATAACTTGTGTGCCCAATCTGACAGAATGATTCTCCTTTACCTTCTGATTATGAAATCATTTGTCTGTGGAGACAGAAGAGCATTCAATTATTAATCACAAAGTGTTTCATTTCGGGATTACTACCTAGGGAATATGAAATCGCTTGATGAAAGAAACACAGCATGAATAGCATAGCATACTGTTGCACCCTCCACTCATCAGACAGCGCTTATCAATATACACTATTTATGCTATTAATATTATTCCCACTGAGTTATTACACAGGTCTACATTTCTGGACACTCATGATAAATGGATCCTTTTTGCCTTCAGCACTCACCACCAAGCAAGAGGTATCATTTTATGAGAACATGGGACCACTGTTTTGTTCCAATTTAGACCGAAAATTCTTTGGGAAGTGAGTCTCTTTGGCTGTCTGTTTTCAAACAGCGCCAAGGCTTCCAGGTCCTAATGAAAGCCTCTACATGCTACAAACACATGTACACACATACAATGTAGCATGTAGAGGCTACAGTTTATATTTTTTGCAGTTTCCACTGAAATGCCTGCTTGAAACCAGAGATGATCTTCCCCCTCAATGCGACTTCGGTCAGGCCGCAGTTGGAGTACTATGTCCAGTGCTGGGCATCGCACTTCAAAAAGGATGTGGCCAGCCTGGAGAGGGTTCAGAGGCGGGCCACCCACTTGGTGAGAGGGCAGCAGGACAGGCCTTATGAGGAGAGACTGAAGGACCTGAACCTGTTCAGCCTCAGCAAGAGGAGGCTGAGGGGGG
>JAGPOW010002492.1:1068663-1120354 GCA_030014935.1 Caiman crocodilus | reverse complement strand
CACCCACTTGGTGAGAGGGCAGCAGGACAGGCCTTATGAGGAGAGACTGAAGGACCTGAACCTGTTCAGCCTCAGCAAGAGGAGGCTGAGGGGGGACCTAGTGGCTGCCTACAAGCTCACCAGGGGAGATCAACAGCAAATAGGCAGAGCCCTTTTCTCCCCAGCACCATCTGGGGTGATGAGGAACAATGGTAATAAGCTGATGGAGAATAGTTTAGGTTAGAGATCAGAAGGCAATATTTTATAGTTAGGGTGGCCAGAATCTGGAACCAGCTTCCCAGGGAAGTGGTCCTCGCCCCTAACTTGGGCAAATTTAAGTGGAGGTTGGACGATCACCTGTCTGGGGTCTTGTGAACTCAGCATTCATTCCTGCCTGTGGCAGGGGGTCAGGCTAGATGATCTGTTCAGGTTCCTCCTGACCCTAGCTACTATGCAACTATGAAATAAGCACTATGGTTGCAAAGCCTGAGACAGAGATTTTCTGTGCAGTTTGAATCAAGTCCCCTACTATGTTTACATTACAATGCCATGTTTAACTACACCAACATTAGCTGTGTTTGCCACAGGACCCTGCCTCGTTCAGTGCACCAGATAAAAAGTGCTCATGGACTGAGGCAGCTGTTCGCTATGTTTTTTCTCATTTGATGTGCAACCCCTACCTTATTGTCTCTATGCAGTCTCTGGACTGGCTAAAGAGTATTTGTGCCAGTGTGGGCTTCTTTACTGAGCACATCACTGTAGTGTCTGAGTGCCTCACCCCACTAATGTCTTTATCTTCACAACTGGCCTGCGGACTAGGGACATATTGCCTGCATTTTTCAGACTGCATTTTACTTCCTGAGCCTGGCCCATCCTGTGTGTGTAGTTAGAGACACTAGCATGATGCAGACACCATGGAAGGCCACAATAAGGTCTTAAATGTAATTCTTTCTTAGGGAATGTCTGTTCAGGCATTTTAAACAGAGGACTAAAACCAGAGATGTGGGACTGGAACAACCTTCTCCATTGGACAACAGAGCCACCTGTCACTTGAGGTAGCAGAGTTAGTGGTATCAGCAGCAGGCTGTTAACATCCCTGGTCACTGACTGAACTCCACACAGCTGCAGGAACGATGGCCTTCAGCCCTGAGATGTGACCAGGTGGACAGTTGCTGTGTTTGGCCACTGCAGGGAGCCATGATTCCACACGCCAGGCCAGCCAATGCGTTACTTTATGAACCAGCTCTGCATTGCAGCCGCCCACCTCAGTAGGGAGGCAGGGAGCTTTCCCCTGCAGCCCCCACCCAGTTCTTGGAGATCTCCACTTGCAGGAGCCCAAAGACACTAGGGCGTTCTTTCACCCGCTGCTGAGAACCCAGGATGCATTGATGGCTGCGTGTGCAGGGGGTGGATCATTAGTTTAGCTGGTCCTTCTCAGTCACTCTGCCCTCCCCTTTTGCTCCCTCCCCGTCATAACCATCTCCCTACTCTCTCCTCCCCTTCCCTCTGGCTGATTTTTAGCCTGACCTGCTGGCCTGGTAAAATAAGAGGTTGTTTGTTCGGAAGCTCTGAAGGAATCCTGGCTGGACTTGCAATGGGGAGCACAAGCGTCAGGACACAGCTGCTCTCATTCACACTGCTGCTTCTTCTGCAGCCTGCCGCCTCGTTCTGGCTCCTCAACGTGCTCTTCCCACCCACAGACACTCCACAGGCAACCCCCTCCAACAGCACTCCACCTGTGATACTAGGTAAGGTCATGCACGCACCTGAAGCCACAACACCCCCATGTTCTTCTACACAGTTTCATTCTGTGCTGGCTGGTGCTGGTTCCCAGTTGGGGGTCAAGGGGAGGGGCTGTGTTGTGCACTGGGTGGAGGGGAGGGTGGTAGGAGACGCAGACCTGGGCTTACTTAGTTGAGTGACTCTGCCTTGAGGTGTCTTGCCAGCTACTAACTACAATTGGATAGGCCGGGCAGGGGAAGAAATCAAAGGTGGCCGTGACTGTTCTAGTGAAATCCAAGCAATCGTGGAGGGGAGGGTGTGTGTAATGGACATGGAGCTCCCATGCTTTTACCCCAACAGCCCCCTTGCATGTATGCTGCCTTTGTAACAGCAAACATGACTGTGGCTCAGAGGCTGTGGAGCCAGCTGGCATGCGCAAAGCCCAGGGCCCAGTAGGAAGGACAGCAGGGCAGGCTACCCATCCCAGGCAAGCACAGGAGCTCCTGATCTAAAGCTTAAGGGGAGATGGAACAGGCCAAGAACCATCACAGCAGCTCTCATAAAGGTTTGCTTCATTCACTAATTCAGGGCTTCTCAAAGAGAATCACTTCCCCTCACATAGCTCCATCAGACTGGGAAGAACTGGGAGGATTTCTTGTGGGTGTATTTGTCACCTTCTCATATTCACACTGTAGCTAACTCGTGCCTATTCCTGACCTGTACCTAGTACTGTCCTGTCTCCTCCTTCTAATATCCATCCAAGGCTGTCACAGGACAGGGAGCTGACACACAGAGTTAAGTGCTTTGCCCAAGCAGGCCCAGTAATGGAGCAGGGAACCGATCCTTGTCTTCCTGCATCGCAGCCCTTACCACCAGGTCCGTCCTACCTCTACCCCTTCAGCTCACCCAGCATGTTGTAAGGAAATGATCTGCTTGACAGGGCTGAACAACAGCTGTTTTGTTTTCATCCCTGATGGCACACCTGACAGACTCTGTCTGTGTTTAACTGTCCAGCTCTTCGTAAGAAAAGTTTGCACTTTGTGCCTTAAATCAACAAGTTTCCTCTTCAGAATAGCAGAAATTCCAACACAGACAGTCGGGGTTTGCCGCCTCGGCTATCATGCCCCTTCCCCAGCAATCTTACATTTGAGCCAAAGGTGTAAGCAACAGCTCCTGTGCAGAGCAGCCACTGAAGGGAAAATTGATTCTTACCTGGCCAGCAAGTTAACTAGTTATTCCTTAGAAACAGCAAACTACTGGTTATCAGGGCTCCTGAGTTAATTCCTGCTTTGTGCTTTAGTGAGAGGATAGGGCAATTTGAGACAGCTCAGCCAAGTACATGGATTTGGCACACTGTCTGAACGGCAGCACGGCTAAACAGAGGAGAGTCTGCCAAACTGGAGCTGAATTCTCCAACTGACCAAGTTCATTTTGTGCTATTTATGATTCTTCGCTAACATGAGGTGCTGAAGGAGCTGAATTATCTAGGACAGACTCAGGGAGAGAAACAAAGCCTCGGGAACAAGGAGGCCTGGCAGACTTGCACAGGAATGTTATTGGAGTAGCTGTAACCCCAGCTGCCTCAACAGAGAGCTCTGCTATGGATACTACAAGTCTAGGGCATTAACTTCCTGTATGAACTGAAGTGGGGCCCTCCTTATCTCAGTCACAATTTGTCCAGTTTGAGTTTTATCAATCTTTTGTTCTGACTTTGTCTATAAAACTAAGAGCCCTTGGCTAACTGAAATCATCTGTTCATACTTCATACCCAGGTTCTCTCTTAGCCTTTTTTGTGACAAGTTGAATAAGCTGAGACCCTGGAGTCTCTCCCCAGCAGACAGGCTCTCTGGTTTTTACTCATTCTTCTAACTCTTTTTTAAAGTTTGCTTTATCCTTTCTGAAGTTCAGGCCCTGTGACTGGGCACAGGATACAGTTCTTGGGTCAGTAATGCCATGCACAGTGACGAAAATGTCACATCCCTGCTCTTCAATTTTCTTGGTATGTGCTTCTCTTAACCATAGCTTCATTCATCCATCAGCCTGGAAAAAACATTGCCTAGGTCTTCCAAGGAAGCCAGACTTAGCTGTATGTGCATGACCATGTCACCCTGAAGGGCCAGAGTTGGCATTTCTCTTGGAAGCAGCTGAATTATTTGTTCTCACTCTAGCCTTTGGACTTTGCCTTGTTTGTCTGGCCCACATGCCCAGCAGGGAGGGCCTGTGTTTGCTGATTCCCAACTCTAACCCAGCAAAGCAGGGCTACAGTTGGTGTGGAGATAATCATCTGAGTCTGCAATCAGGGAGTAAGGAGAAAGATACCAACCCATGACCATGTATCCCACAGCCCCACCTCAGGACCATCTCATCTCCCCCCCAGGGGCTAACTATCTGTGGCATGTGCACTGTTGTGCCAACATTTCATCCATGTGGAGATGTTTATTGCTCTTGCTTCATGTTTCCCAGAGGCTTGGCTCACATCCATGCCCCTTGGACCTTTCCTTTACCCCTCAGCCATACCATTGACACTAAAATGTCTGCAGTCCTAGCCATCTCCTCCTCTGCCTCACTGGGCTGGGCCAAGCTGGGTGAAATTCCCTGCAGGGGCTCTAGTGAGGCAGGGATTGTCTTTTAATCTGAGGAAAAATAATTTGAGTAGCCAAGGGGCTGCACACACTGACTGCTGGAGACACGCAGAGGGACATCACTAAGAAAGGGCAGCATCTCTTGTGCCTTTAGCACATGGCCTCTCCCTCCAGCTGGACTGGGCAGGGAAGCAGGAGACTTGTAAAAACACAGAAGGACTATGTGTCCTAGCTGTACCATGTCCTGAGCTGGCTTCATCTAAGTCAGGGGTCAAGAACAGGGCAGGTCTCCCTCATTGCTTTCCCTCTACCCCTTACCCTGGGCCTTCCCAGGGCTACTGCCCTCCTGCCCCTTCTGCACTGGCCTCTCCTTTGATCCCTAACAGCCTTCCTAGTGGCTTCCCAGACCCTCCATTTGAGACTTCCACAAACTCCAGAGCTGCATCTGCACCCTAACACTTCACCTTCAGGCTCCATCTCTGAATTCCTTGCTGATGGAGCCAGGAAACCCAACCCACCCATACCCACTACCTCCCTATGGCACAGACCAGTTCACCTGGGTCTCCCAGGGTGCTCAGTGGGCTAAGCCACCTAGGGCATTGCCTTTCCTGTGGCAGCCATACTCTAGATGGGAAAGACTTTACTTTTGACCCTATCATCCCCAATGGCAGCTCAGGGAGGGGCAGAAGTGGGGCCTGGTTGGAGCTGAACTGATTTGAATTGACAGTGTCTGGAGCACTGGATTCTCACCAGTTCCAGAGATGTCTCTGGCCTCATGCCCTCCTCTGCCAGATTCAGTGTCCCTAGACTCCTGTTGCAAAATGACCCTGTTACTTCAGCATCACAAACCTGCCAGGACAGTCTGTGCCAGCAGTGAAGCCCTGTGTCAGTACTAGCCATTCTTTGCCAGCAGCAAGCCTATAAAATAGCTAGCTGTATGCTGGGGGCGCATGGCCAAGCTCCAGGCCTTCCCTATTCTTCTTGTCAATGAATAAGGCCGAGTGCCTCCCTGCTCTGTCGGGTACAGGCAGTTCCGACATCCCCAATGCCCTTGAGTTCAGTGATAACCTCTACAGTCCCAGCCAGGAATCCCCTTAATAATTATCTAGTATCCTTTTTAAAGTAACAGTATGCTTGTCCTACACATGTGAGGGGTTTAAGTGCTTAGGACAGTGAAGGACAGAGAGTGTTGGCAGGAATCCAGGACAGGCAGCAACATATTTTACACACAGTCCACACATAGCTCCACTGTGCTTCTCATGCCCAGATGCAGTCTCTAGCAACTCCAGTCTAGATCTCAGTCCCTGCCAAAAGCCTCCAGCTCAATAGTTTTTGGCTAAGCCTGCCCTGCTTTCAGTTCTGCCAACATCCTTCAACCTTGCAGCCCCAGGGCTGGGCCTCTCATGAAACGAAACTAGATGTTGGGTCACTAGCATAATACCCATAAATGGGGGTTAGGTTCAAGGCTGCAGACTTGAAGCTAGGCTCTTCCCCTGACTGATTAATGGGACAGGAGGTGGAGGAAGACATTATTTCCATTCTCTGGGTTCCAGTCTCCCCTGGCCAGAATCTATTCTCACAGGCATGATTTGGGAGTTCTTCTGGAGCATGGACAGCTGATTGGGTTTAAAATGGTACTATTGCAACCAGAAAATCTTCCTGGGGCTCCCTGCATGCAAGGGACTTCCCAACAGTGGCTCTCAGGGTTCTCATACAGAGCACAGCAAAATTTATGTTACTGCTGTTTCCCTTGTGGCATGAAGTGGGGTTGTGAGAAGTGGCAGAGAAGCACCTAGCCTGCTAATGCAAGCTGAGTTATCAGTGACACCTTTCCTCCTGCCCCCTTGCAGGCTTTAAGTGTGGGTCTATTTAAAAGCAATCGGATAGTCATGCGAGTCAGTACTTCATGGGCCCATGGCTCTGAGAGCCAAAGGATGCCAGGGCATTTAGAGAGTTCTTTCCAAATGCAGCCAGGTTGTATCTGTGAGATGTTGGCATGTCACTCTCAGGCCAAAGGATTCTAAAGAACACAGGCTGAGTGCCTTGACCAGTTTCTGGAGAGTGCGGATCAAGGCTGGGCCCTCCCTGGGATGCCTCATCTGCTAATCTCCTTCAGTTGAAGAGGAAGAGGTTGGTTCTGTGAACGCAAATGTCAACAACAGGCCAAGTGGGAGAACTCTGGAACCCAAATCCAACTTGACCTCTGAGCAGCTAAGTGGTACTTATCCACTAAAGTTAGATGCATATGTGGCACTAAGTGCCATTCACAGTGCCACTTTAGATCTTGACTCAGGAAGATGAGAAGGGAACAAAATGTGTTTGGAGAGCAGCATTGAGAACAATCAGAGCCTCTTCCCTTTGCTAAGCAGTTGGACAAGGAGGTCCACTGTAGAGAGACATGTCTACATTTGATGTCTGCTGTGGTGCAGTCACACTGGTACAATCTGTGTGCAAGCAAGCCCCAGGTTTGCAGTAATCCATGGGCCTCTACACAACCAGTGGAGTGGAGTCCTAGCCTGAACTCAACCCTGCCTCAGTCAGTCAGCCAGGGATGGGGCAGCCCCTGCTCTTCCAGGGTAGATCCATAGAGTCCCAGCAAGAGTTCTACAGCAATATGACTTCAGTAGGGATGGTTAAGATCTTCTGGCATTGTCCACTCTTCTGAAGTCTAAGGGAAGCTCTATTAAGTCCCTGAAAGTTTTCCCTGCATAATCATGTGCTTCAGGTATACTATGCAGTGAGTGCAGCCATGCACACCCCACATAGCAGAATGTGGGAACATCCTGCACTGGGAGCTGGGATTTGACTGGCCATTTCCTCTCTGTCTCTGGGTGCCTGGCAGTACCTGGATGCCTTGGGAACCAGCTGGAGGCGAAGCTGGATAAACCAGAAGTGGTTAACTGGATGTGCTACCGCAAGACTGATGACTACTTCCCTATCTACATCAGCCTTAACATGTTCTTGCCACTGGGCTTTGATTGCTGGATTGACAACACCAGGTACTTGCCTTGTATTCCCCACTACCCAGCTCCACTCTGTCCCAGAGCTCTCCAGAGGAATCCCCAGAAGATATAACAGTAATGAGTAAAGAGAGAGGTCTCTATCCAAGTTGGACCTATAGACCACAGGACACCCAGAGTCCTTGGGTCACCTTCAGTGGACTTTGAGTGAGGCCTAGAAATACAGATTCCCACAGCCTCCACTCAATAGTTTCCTCAACCCCATCTATCACCATCAAGCCCTCTCTGTGCTCACACTGCTGTACTCACATGGCACCCCAGAGCCCAGCCCATACTAATGAGAATGCATCTTCAGTCAGAGTCAATAAGCCCCGGTAGACAGTACCTCCTATGACAGCAGCTGTCTCAAGTAAGGCAGAAGCTTATTAGTATTCCCTGTGTGCATTGAGTATGTGACACAAATCTAGGCAGGAATAGAGGTATCCCCCAAGGTAGGCATTTCTAGGTAGGAGCTTGTAACAGGTTGCCACTCGGGCCTGCCTTCCATACAGCCCATGCACCCATCTCTGGGCAACCGCCCACCTTGTCTCACCTGTCACTTCTTTGATGTTAATTAATTAATTGATGTTAATTAGCAGGAGGCTGCCATTGTACTGCCCTGTTGCCAGGGGGCAGTATCTGCAGCTCCTTCCTCCCAAATACTGCAGCCCAAGCCTTGCAGATATCAACTTGGCCTTCATGAGTGTTACCACGCCCTTTTCTGGGCTCCCCATGCCCACCTTGGGACTCCTGTTAATGCTGCCCCCATCTAGGGCTAACAGCACCTACACTGGGTTTCCTACTCCTTGCCCCTTTAGGGCTCCTTAAAAGGCTACCCCCAGTCTGGGCTCACCTCATCCAACCTGGACCCCTTACTAGCACTACCCCCTCCCTGGGGCTCGCTGTGCCCCCACAGGGCTTCCTGAATAATGCTGCCCCCTCCCTGGGGCTTGCTGTGCCCCCACAGGGCTCCAAATGCCCTTTTCTTGACTGGGGTCCATGTACCCCACAAGCTGCACCCCCACTGGCACTGAATCATGCCCTCCCAGGTGCTAGGGCCCCACACCCCTGTAGGCTCTTGAGGCTTCCTCCAGCCCATACTAGCCTCACCCAAACCACAGATAACAACAAAGCAAACTCAAGCCTTTTGGCTATAACTGAAATCACAAGCCACCTGGCTGTAACAACAACAACAACAAAATACAAGCTCTTTGGCTATAACTAAACAGAAGCCCACCATCCCAAACAACATTTGGTCTTACCAGGAACCCTTCAACCCTCAGCTGCAACCCCTACATCAGGTTTCCTGCACACTCTCTCAGAGCAAAAAGCTCCTTTCCCTTTAGTAGCTGACAGGCTCTGGGCTTTATAAGAGCCAGGCCCTGCCCCTTAGGGTCAGCTGACTTCATTGGTTGCCCCAGCAACCTGAAGCTGTGCTGCCTAATCACTGCTAGGGCTCCCCCTCTGCTCCTATTCAGGCACAGGGCACCGGGGTGCTCTGTGACAGAGCTGTCATGGGAAGATCTAAGCTTTTGAAAAGGGAGGTGTAAATAGTGTGGCACAACACTGCATATAACATGACACATCTTTTTCTCTAGTTAAAGAGGCAACTAATGAGCATCAGCTGACCTTAAGGGGCAGGGCCTGACTCCTATAAAGCCCAGAGCTGGCAGGAGCGGGAGTGCTAGTACTGTGGTATAGCTGGGAGGTTTGTGTTTACTTTGATAGTGTTATAACTGGAGGTTTGAGTGAGGCTATAAGGGGTTGGAGGAGGCCTCATAGGGACCCACAGGGTGTGGGGCCCTGGTGCCTGAGAGGGCATGATTCAGCACCAGTGAGGGTGCAACACTGGGTGCAGAGATCCCAGGCCCAAGAGGGGCAATACTGAGAGGCCCAAGAGGCTCTGTGGCAGTATTCTCTGCCCAGACAGGGGGCAGTATTTTAAGGAGCCCATGAGGGGCAGCATAATTGAGAAGCCCTGTGGGGGCACCGTGAGCCCAGAGGGGGGAGTGCCACTTTGAGAAGCCCAGACAGCAGACAGTATTTTAAGGAGCCTGAGAAGGGCAGCATTGAGAAGCCTGGGATGGGCAGGTTGAGTTGGTAATAGGCTAGCGTGGTGTTAGACCCCAGCCAGAGGCTGGATGCTGCAGTGGACTCCAAGAGAGATGGGGGTTAGCAGCATAGCACCTCCTAGATAAGGGCAAGTGGTCCCCAATCCAAAAGGGGATAGCAGCACAGCATGCCTGGCCTTAGTAGAGGGTAGCTGTGCAGTGGGCTGAGAAGACCAGTGGATTGCTAAATGGCCCTGGAGAGGCAACACTGTTGAGAAGGTCCAGAATGGGCCAGTACACAGAGAGGGCCCGAGAGAGTGGGTGCAGTTTCAGATACACCAATGTCCAGGACACCCGTGAGGCTTGGGGTGTAATATTAGGGGCTGACAGAAGCCACGTATAGCCCTAGGGCTAAAGTACCTTGGGAGCACCCATTGGGCAGTCTGGGAGACCATGGGGATAGAGGTCCCGATACACCATGCCCAATGTGGTATAAAGCAGCCTCCCAAACTTATCTAAGATCAAGATGTGGCTGGTGAGAATTTGAGGGTGCCTTGGGCCAGCCTAGACACGGTGAGAGGGACCCCAAGAAGATCACGGCCCTCCCTGGCAGAGCCTGTCGTGACAGCTAGGGGTATAAGATCAAAGAAAAAACAAATATAACTTTTGGAATGTGCACTACTTTGCTAGATTATATATGCAGACAAGGTTCTTTGGGTAAATGTGATATCTTTTATTAGACCAACTAAATAGCTGGAACACTTTTCTTTGCAAGCTTTTGGGTACAAACACCCTTCTTCAGAGGGAGAGTCTCTAATATATAATACTAGATGATATATGAAGTTTTAAGAAACACAATAAACTAGGCAGAAGAAGTCAAAATAGTTAAGGGATAGTGTGTTAGTCCTATGGTCATTATAGTTGAATGGATATCTCTTATTTAGATTCATAAATCTAGCCTTCCTGAGCATCTTGATAGTGCATCCAATATTTCACTGTCACTCACCTGACTTAAAATTATCACATCTGAATTACAGTTTTTAGCTAGAGCTAAAAATAGTCTGCAGGGCTGTGAAACAGAGGAGAGGCATTACTGGGAATGGCTAATAAACAATGAAATTGCAGAAGAAAGGATCCTTTGAATAGTGGTCAGGATCATTAGAAAGGGTAGAGGGTCATTAACAACTGTGGAGTGAAGAGAAATGAGCAGAAATTGGGGAGATGATAATGATCCATGAAGTCAATTCACTCCTTCAGCCGTGCCTGAATAAAAATGCTGCTGCCCCTCCCAGGCATTTGGTTTTAAAGCTTGGGTGGAGCAGGAGTCAAAGAGTGGGGGATGCAACTGCACCACTGTACTCCCCACCCCTCTGGATCCACTCCTGGGAGCTTTGGTCATGGCAGCCTCTGCCCATAAATGGCACAGACAATGCTGACAAATGTAAATGCATCTGGGGTAAAATAACCTCAACTATACATACACAGTACAGGTTTCCCTCGATTTATGCAGTAGATGCATTCCTGGAGAAAGGCATATAAATCGAATTTGCATGAAGTGAACCCAGTTTATAGTGGAACAAATAGAAATGTGTTCCCACAGTGGTGAAGGAGGGAGGGAGTGAGGCTGGGGCTAGGGAAGGGGCAGAGAGAGATGTGTGGGGCAGTCCAGCAGCTGCAAGCAGGCAGCATCTACTGCTCCTGGAGCTGCAGCAGGGGTGGCACAGGGCTCTTCCCGGCACTTGGGGCAGGTGGCAACCCCACTCATCCCACTTCTTTCCACTCACCCCATTGCCCCACTTCTCATTCACCACAGCTCCTGCTGCAGTGGCCCCAGAAGCAGCTGATGCCAACTGCCTGTGGCCACTGGGTTGCACTGTGTCCCAAACCCCGCCAGAGCTCTGCTTCCCCTGGGGCACCATTCCCCAAATCCTGCGGGGTGGTGCAGCTCGGAGGCTGCAAGCCAGCAGCATCCATCATTTCTGGGGCTGCAGCAGGGATAGGTGGCAGCCTGCAGTGAGACAAGAGCAGGCTGGGGCTGGTGGCTGCTGCAGGCTGGGGCTCTTCCCAGAACTCAGTGACAATGCTGGGGGGACTATGGTGAATTTTAGGGTGGTAGCAGCCCCCTCCCCTGCCATCGCCACAGCGTACCCCGAGTGCTGGGAAGAGCCCAGTGCAGCTGCCAGGCCCAGCCTGCTCTCATCCTGCTGCAAGCTGCCACTCATCCCTGCTGCAGCCCCAGGGAATGGTGGACACTGCCTGCTTGCAGCTACTGGGCTATGCAGAGCTGTGGGGTTTGGGGCACGATGCAGCCCGCTGCAGGCAGCTGGCTTTGGCCACTCCCAGGGCCATTGCAGCAGGGGCTGGGGTGAATGGGGCTCTCACCTGACAGTTCTTTCCCCTCTCCTCACCCCTTTCCACTCCTCTTGCCCTTCCACTCACAGCCCTGTCCCCTCCCCTTACAGACTCACAGGCTTACCTGCTTCAGGGAGGGGTAGCACGCTTAGGCTGATCACATAAGAGCGAATTTACCTTGCATATAACAAATTTTGTGTATATAAAGGGTCATCACATAAGAACAAATTCACATAAATAGAACCCACATAAATTGAGGGAACCTGTACTGGGTTCTGAGCTAGCTGTTATGACTCAGGGAAAAACTTTGGTGTCATTGTAGATAGCACACTGAGAAGATGTTTTTAGTGAACTCTGTTAACCAAAAAAGCCAATAAAATGTTGGGCATCATTAGAAGAGAACCAAAAAAACCCCGAAGAACAAATCCAAGGTGCACCCACATCTTGAATCCTGCATGCAGTTCTGGCCCCCGCATCTGCAAAAGGATATAGTAGAAATGAAAAAGGTACAGAGAAGGGCAACCAAAATTATCAGGGGCATGGAGGAGTTGCATTAGCAGGGGAGACTAATGAGGCTAGGACTCTTCAGTTTAGAAAGGAGAAGGCTGAGGGAGGATCTGAAAGAGTTCTATAAAATCTTGATGAGTGTGAACCAAGTGAACAGGGAACTGTTATTCACCAAGTCCCAGAATACTAGAACTAGGGGTCACCTGCTGAAATTAGTAGATTACAGGTTTTAAACTAACAAAAGAAAGTATTTTTTAAGGCAATGTGCAGTTATCTTGTGGAATTTATTGCCACAGGAGGTGGTAGAGGCAGATAGCATGTCCAGGTTCAGAAAGCAACTAGATAAATTCTTGGATGATGGATCTGTTAATGGCTGTGGAGAAGAATGGTTGGAGATTTTTTCTTTTGCCATCTCAAAACCAAAAGTAGTAAATCCCAGGGAGCATACTGAACAAGGGATAAATCATTCTAGGAATATCCAGTACAATGCTCTTCTTCTGTGGTATCCATTTTTGCCACTGTTAGAATACTGGGCTAGACAGACCATTACTCTGACCTAGGACAGCACTTCTGTTCTTACTGCCTGGGAGACTAAACAACCAGAAATGCAATGAAGCAATATGCAAGGGTCAGTACCTTACAATGGAGCTGAATATGACAATAGGATTGAAGTTATCCATGCCCTCAGTAAAGACAGATACTGTTTCTGCAGCAGAAGAGGTGCCTTTAGCAGATAGCTGCTGCTTCTTTTGCTTCTAATGGGAGTGATACCTCAGGCATTTATGGTTTTTTTTACTCATTTGAATTCTTGTTCTTGGGTCTATGACCAACCATTCCTATATTTTATCATTGTGGGTTAACTATTTGAAGCTTTTGAAAGGTATGCACAGTATCTGAGAAGGGGTGTTTGGCCATCCTCACAAATCCCCCTTTAATCTAGTAATATCCTTATCACTCTTAGTTTCTCTGAGTCTGGCTAGAGTCTTTCAAAAGTAAACAGATGTCCAGTGTAGGGAATTTTAGTAAGCTTCAGGTTCAGCCTATCTGCATTTAGCCTAATCTTTTTTTCCCCAAACCTGTTTAGGGGTTGTCACAGCTTGCAATCATGATCTTGACCTTTTCCTTGACAACTCTTTCTACTATAATAATGATGTCATCAGCTACATTACTGAAGCTGGGAGCCTGTCCTCGGCCTTATTCAGTTTGCATTAGAGAAATATAGGAGTCAGGCAGAGTTTGAATCAAACTCATACTTAGATATATGGGGTTAAGGGATAAAAAGGGGGCCCACCATGATTTGACATTCCTGGTGTTCAAGGGGCGAACCACTCAGACGAAGCCCAAGATCTTCCTAGATGAAGGCCTGTGTATAGATTAATTATTATCTCAGATGTAGAAGCCACATTCATGGACAATGAGATGGGGTGCCACAGGACAAAGGCACTGGAAATGAGTCCAGCTGCAGCTTGGCTGGCAAACTTCCAACTCTGGAATACATCATATGACTTGGGTGGGCAGGGTGTCCTCATCCCCATGTTCCCTGGGACACATTGCACTCATAGCATAAACAAGCCCAAGAAGTCTCTGTTGTTGCCCTCTGAGCCTTGATGATGGTGGATTTGTTCTTCTGCCATCTTCCCTTCTGTCCCTGCAGAGTGGTGTACAACCGTACCACCCGGAAAATATCCAGCGCTCCTGGTGTACACATCCGTGCCCCTGGCTTCGGCAAGACCTACTCTGTGGAATACTTGGATGAAAACAAAGTCGCAGGTGAGGGGATTTGACCTTGTAAAAAGGAGTCCAAGAAAGGCATCACCATGGACTGGAGGGGCCTCCCCAGGGTGTTAATTCTGCACCTGGCATCCTTGTGATAGGCCAGGAGTGCCTACAGCTGTAGGATTCAACTAGGTCTGGTAAATGGAACACTCCATGGAACCTTGTACACCCGGGAAGGATTTCAACCCTTTATCTCCTTGACCCAGGGTGGGATGTAGAGGGTCAAGATGCAGGAGCTCCATAACACCCCTGTTGGAGAGGAGAGAGCCACACAGGGCTGTGACATGTCTAGGCACAGGTAACCTATGGTGTGAGGGGTCTGCTTTCCATCCCACTGTACAATTTTCAGAATAACCTTAGCCAGTACCTTTGATAGGAAGGTCCCAGACACAGGGTAGCCCAGACAGGAGCCTGCTCACAGTCACGATACCAAGTACCAGGTAATAGGGGAAGGGACACATTCCCCAAACCCTTGAATGAGCTCGCTGTCTCGCGCTCGCTCTCTCGCGCTCGCTCTCTCTCTAAGAGACCATGCACCCTGCTACCTCTCCCTAAGTTTCCCCAACTTCTATTCTCTTTTTCTCTTTCTCTAGGTTATATGCATACCCTTGTGCAGCACTTGGTGAACAATGGCTACGTGCGAGACAAGACGGTGCGGGCAGCTCCCTATGACTGGAGGTTTGGGCCCCGTAAGTACAGAGTAAGGCCAGCCTCAACCTCAGCTCAAATATTCAGGACGGGAGGAGGCAGGGGCCTGCTGCATGTTTACCTCATAGAGAGACCCATGCCTAGGATGAAGTCTTGTTTCAAAGAACAGGTAGTTTGGAGAAGAGCAGGGGATGAGAGAAGATATAATCTTCTATGGGGAGGAAGGGCACCCTGTGAGGAGGATGGGCCCCATGCAAGGGCCCTGTGTGAGTACTTCCAGTGGCATTTATTTCTTGTCCCTCCAGCCAAGTGGCCCAGACTTGGCATTTGCATGTGGTTTTCTTTGTTGGGTGCTAGTGAGATGGCTTCCAGGACCCTATATATCAGCAATGGTTCCCTTGACAGGAGACATGGTGACCATGAACTGCTGTACCTTTCCTTTTACAGATCAACAGGATGAGTACTTCCAGAAACTGAAGGCAATGATCGAAGAGATGCATGACACTTACCAGGATCGGGTCTACTTGATTGGACACAGCCTGGGAAACATCAACATCCTCTACTTCCTGCTCCATCAGCCCCAGGCCTGGAAAGACCGATACATTGCAGGCTTAATTTCTCTAGGTGCCCCATGGGGGGGAGCTGTCAAGTCCATGCGTGTTCTTGCCTCTGGTGGGTGATGCCCTCTTGACATTCATCTCCCCATTCCCATCTTTTCTGTGAGACTGGTTAAGGGGGTCTGCAAACTGCTCTCCTGGGAGTTTTCCCCATCACCGGGGTCCCACTCAGGAGACCACCATGACCTTATTGGCCTGGAGGCAATCACCACCTCCAGCAGAAACTCTGTTCTCCCTTTCCCATCTTCTCTGTCCCCGCAACACACATATGCACACTTGTAGTTGAACATGGAGAAGCAAGAGCAGAGGCAGCAGAGAGGTTGTTGGAAGTAATATTGGCAATTGTAGAGACTGCTGCTCCTAACAGTTGGTGCTTACTTCAGTATTTTAGTGCATCATTAGAGGAGCTGTACTGCAGGGGGTGTTGTGGATGACTCAGTATCAGGGTTCAAAGTACAAGGATTGTTTGGGGGGGGTTGAGTCATAAGAGATGAGAGCCCATGGCCCACCCCGCCTTTCTAAGCAGCTCAGGAGGCAGTGGCGACCCCTCCCAGCTTCTGGCTGCCACCACTGGAGATCCCCGCAAAGAGTCGGAATGTAATTCAAACCCTGATCGGTAAGAACTGTCCTCTCAGTCAGTGTTGACCCCAGTAGCTCATCACAGTGCTAGAGGATGCAGTGTTACAGAGGGTGGCTTGAGTGTCTCAGGAAGTGGTGGTATCCCTTCAGAGTCTGTGCTGATGCTATGCCACAGGGTGCTGGGGGCGGGGCAGGGAGGGGCTGATGGATGTTCCACCATTTGGATAATAGGGTTTAGATGATGCAATATTTCTCTTCGTCTGCCCTGAAATCCTGTGCAATATTGCTGAGCATCTGCTGAGCACCTACTGTACCTCATCGTACAAGGGCCTTTATGCTGGTGCTGGGTGCAGCAGTTCATGCATGTACACTTTGTACAGCATTTTAGGATTCTTGGAACAAGGAACATTCATTTTGCCTGTGTTGCTTCTTGATATGTCCCTGTATGAATTGCAGGAGATAACCAAGGCATCCCATTGATAACCAATATTAAACTGCGCGAGGAGCAGCGCATGAGCACCACCAGCCCCTGGATGTTCCCAACCAACCTGGCCTGGCCTGAAACACATGTCTTCATCTCCACACCATCCTTCAACTACACCTACCAGGATTACAAGCGTTACTTCACTGATGTCAACTTTGAGGATGGCTGGTACATGTGGGAAGACACAAAGGACCTCCTGAAAGGGCTGCCTGCTCCCGGTGTGAAAGTATACTGCCTCTATGGCACTGGCTTCCCAACAGTGGAGACCTACATATATGATTCGCGCTTCCCATATGAGGATCCCATTGATATGATCTATGGTGATGGGGATGATTCTGTCAGCACCCGCAGCATGGAGCTGTGCAAGCGATGGCAGGGCCAACAGAAGCAGAAAGTGCATACCTTTGAGATGCATGGTGTGGATCACCTCAATACAGTCTTCAGCAACACCACTCTAAGCTACATCAATGAAATACTGCTGGGAAGTCTCGCAGACAGTTCCATCACCCAGGACCATGGAGGGGCTGTGCCAAATGGCACACCAGACTCCAGCCCAGAGCCACCACTGGGCAAAAAGAACCTTTCTGATCATCAGGTCTCAAAGGAACCTAAAAATTGACTGAAGGAAACTGGGGTTAGTTAGCTTTCTTTCAGACAAGCAGCCCTCTGAACAGCTGTCATGCTGGAAAGCAAAGCGCACAGAACTGAGGACCTGGGGTAGGACACACCTGCTTCTGAGGGACAGCACCCACTTCTGCTTTGACTGTTTTTGTTTTGCGAATGGTGATTAAGTGCTTCTCATAGGCCTGTTACCTGCATGTTAGCAGAAAGCAAATCAACCACATTGCTAGCTAACTACATCACACTAGTGACCAATATATCACCATAGCACCTTCTTCACTGGTCAGTTTAATCCATTCAAATAATAGGCAGATATGTTGGAGAATAATCTGCCCTCTGGACTTAGTTTGGTACCCATGCTGAGTTGTACCTCACCAGCAATTGCCACAAACACATGTGGAGTAAGAGACAGCTCAGCATCAGTGCACCTGCATGAATTGATGGCAAGGACAGCAGCTGAGATGAGGATAGTCACAGACATAGGATGCAGTGCTGTTGTGGACCCCCAGCATTCAGAAAATGAGCTAGGCCCCCCAAAATCATAAAATTGATTAAGCAATGTTAGGTCCATTTCTTTGCCTTCTGTTTTTTGAGCCTTTTAGGGGATCATGTTTTTCTTCACAAGTTCACAGGCTAGAAACTGCTACTTTTTTAGGGGAAAAATGAGATTCTCACATAATCATAGGACTTTAGGAGCTGGGGTTTTAAGACAAAGCAGTAAATATCATGTACTTGTGAAAATCTGCCATTGTAGCCAGGTGTGACTTTGGTCACTCTCATGATTTTATCACAATATGGTACAAACTGTTTTTTATGGTCTGCAAAAACTGTACTCCGGTTCTGCCCAAGTCAAGTCAGAGTGATTAATAAAAAGTAATAAGTAGGAGATCTGGTAATTGTGCAGCTGTTGCTCAGAGACTGTGCCTACACTATCTGTTCACTGTAATTGATCCCTATTGCCGAAGCAGGAGGAAGACCCACCGGAATTAATCAGTATTTTTTGTATTGTGCCATACAAAGAATTGTCCACGTAGGTGAGACCCCTCAGACCTGGTCTGAGAAGAGTTAGAGACAAAGCTAGATCATCCCCTGCTGGGGCTATTCTAGGGTTTTCCCTGCCTACAGTACTAGTGAGCCAACACAGTTCTGGAACAATGGTATAAATCATCTGAATGGTCTCTCAGCCTGTCTAAACCCAACGCCATGCTGTGGGATGAATTAACCCTGAGCTTATAGCATTTTTGTACCTACTTAGAGAATAACTGTGTCATGTAGCCTCCTCAGGAACCCCAGATTTGGTGGGGCTCCACTTGGGCTGACTGGGGACTGGAGGGTGGAAATCCAAATGTCCCACCAGCTATTCTGCAGAACAATGGCCATAAAGGGTCCCCAGCCTGTGCAGTGCTGTGCTGAGTTAGTCTGACTCTGGAGGCTGCTAAAGCAAGAGTCCCAGAGCAAGGAAAATGTAGCTCTCTTAGCTGGCACTGGGGCTATCTTGTGGAAGGCAAACAGGGTATTGATGCCCTACAGGGGACTATTACCTGGGTTAAGGAGAAGCTTTTTATGCAGGCAGGCAGCCATTGTTTATGTTTAGACCCAGAGGGGGCCTAGTTTGTATTTCTCAGAAGGCTCAGTCCTTGATTACAGTTTCAACTACAGGGGTGCGATAGTAGAGATTTTCTTGGCCAATATCAGTAACCAGACATATTGGCTGATTCGATAGCTGACTTACAGGAGCACAGCCCAGCAGCATGCAGAGCAGTGCCTTGCAGGTAAGTCTGTGGGAGGGAGAGAGGGGGACAGAACCAGGGGATGGAGCTGAGGGCACTGCCCAGCCAGGTCAGTGAATGGGTTGCTGGGGTGGGAAGCAGGATAGAGCTGTAGGCAGCTTATCCAGGGAATCAGTGTCCCAGTGCTTAATGGTGGTGGTAGTGTTTGAACCAAAACAGGGGCGATGTGTAGGGGGTGCATGTGCACCCACTACAATCAGTAGTGCCTGCAGGCACCTGCCACTCTGCCACCGACACTGCTGGTAGTGTTTGTGGGCAGTCTGTGATCCCCACTGCTGCCAGAGGCATTTGCAGGTGGTCACCAACCCCAGTCAGTGCTCACCACTCCTGCTTATGCAGCTCGTGCTACTGCATGCACACACATGGCATCCAGGGGCCTTGGCCACAAGGTATATTTATCAGTACGCTATTGGCTATACCAGCCAAAAAAGCCGAAAGCTGATAATGTTAATTTTCTTTTTATTGGTGCCAATCTGGTATGGCACCGATATGTTGGTGCACCTCTAGTTTCAGCTGGTGGCTTGGGAGTGGCTGAAATGGGAGTGAGCTGAGGCCACAGTGGGGCAAAAAAGTTGCACAGTGGGGCTCCTGAGGGGTGTCTGGGGGCTTAGCCCATGGCAGGGCACCAGTATTTAGAGCCCTGCTAGGGGCCTTGATTTGGGACTCATACCTGAGTCTGGGGAGATCTAAGACTGCAAGCTTAATAGGGAGATTCCATCCTAGAGAGAACAGAAGGCTGAAGCCTAGTTTGAACAGAAGTTAGACCAGGCCCAGGGGCCCAAATGGAGCCAGAGGAAGCTTATTGCCCAAGTGTGACAAGGGTGGCCTAGAGTGACAACCTAATGTGGCCCACACACCTGTCTCTGGGCAACTGCCTGCCTTGTCTCACCTGCCACATCTTGATCTTAATTAATTAATTAAGTGGGAGGCTGCCCTTGTCCTGCCCCGCCACTAGGGGGCACTGTCTGCAGCTCCTTTCCTCCCCAGGACCGCAGACCACACCTCACTGATGTAATCACTGTTGTCAACGCTAGTCAGCCCCTTACTGCTCTCCCCAGGCCTTCCTTCCTTCCCTGCCCTCTCTCTGAGGCTCACTGTGCCCAACTTGGGTCTCTCACTAAGATGGCCCCCTTTCTTGGGCTCCTCAAGAATACTGGCCCCTATCTGGGGCTCGCTGTGCCCAAATTGGGCTTCCCTGTCATGCGACCTGTGCTCACCGTGCCCAGCTTGGGTTTCTCAATGTTGCCCCCCCTTCCTAGGGCTCTCCACATCCACACTCAGGCTTCTCCAAAAAGGCATTCCCCTCTCCAGGACTCGCTATGCCCATCTTAGGCCTCTCGATAAGATGGCCCCCTTCCTGGGGCTTGCCATGCCCACCTTGGGCTTCTCAATCATGCGATCCCCCTCTGCCGCTCGCCGTGCCCACACTTGGGCTTCTTAAAATGTTGCACCCTGTCTGAGGTTCACCATGTCCAACTTGGACTCCTTAAAAGTGCTGCCCCCCTTCTCTGGGGCTCACTATACCCACACTTGGGCTCTTCAAACACCCCTTTCTGGGGCTGGGATCTAAGCACCCCATAAACTGTGCCCTTACTGGCACCAGGATCCCCATGCTACTGTGGGTCTCCTATGAGGCCTCCTTCAACCCCTAATAGCCTCCCCCAAACCACTGGTCTTATAACAACAACAAAACACAAACTCCAGCTCCTTGGCTACAACATAAATATAAGCTGTCCGGCTATAACAACATTGCTCCAGCATCCTGGAGCTGCTGCCAGCCGTACCCCCAGTCAGGCTTCTCCTCACATCATTGCTTCCAGAGCTCCTACCTCTCTGGGCTATTGGCAGGGAACTGCCTCAGGCTTCTGCTTCTGGGCTTTATAAGGGCCAGGCCCTGCCCCTTCCGACCAGCTGACTCTCATTAGTTGCCTCGGCAACCTACAGCTGTGCTCCCTAATCACCCTAGGGCTCCTTCTTTAGCAGCTTTTCCCCTCTTCAGGCACAGGGCACGTTAGTGCTCTGTGACACCAAGGTAGGGTGGAGATGGCCCTGATCTAACCCCTCCACGGCTAGTGGCCTATAGCCCAAGTAAGGCACAACCTGTGAGGGCAAGATTTAGGTGGGACCCAGAAGTCAGGCCTAGCACAGTAGGCTTAGGTTAACAGAACCAGCAAGAAAAGAGGAGCTTATGCCAGGAAGGCTAAGGCCCTGACAAGGGCATAAAGACCTGAGGTGGCCTGGTATTGGGTTGGGTCTAAGTGCCCAGCAAAGTCCTTAATCGGTAACTTCTGTGAAATATGGGCATGGTGTAAGGGGTTGTGGGAGCCACATAATTAGCTCTTAAGGCTAACAGGTACCCTAGAAAAACTAGCTGGCATCTAGGGAACTGGGTCTTGCTTCAGGACCTATCAGGCAGTCTAATTCCAATCAAAGAATTACATAGAAGGCATGGTGGGTAAGTGAGGAGAGAGCACCCTAACACTGGAGCAGGGTACAGGTTACATGGCCATTGAGGGTTGTTCCAGTCACCCCTGGAGCACAAACTTGGTTACACCTTACACTAGAGCAGGCTTGTCGAACAAACGGCCTGCAGGCTGCCATGCGGCCTGCCAAGGCGTTTTCTGTGGCTCGTGGTGCTGTGACAGGAAACAAAAGTAAACGCAGTTTACTTTCGTTCCTGCCCCTTGTCCCTCCCCTAGCCCCTCAGCAGCTTCCTAATGTGTGTGGGAACCTTGGTTCCCACACATGCTGCGTCAGTGCAGCCTGGCTGAGTCCCACATGGGGCTGGACCTCTCCCCAGCTGGGGCGGCGCTGGCTGCAGCTGCTTGGGGCAGGAGCAGGATGGAGCCTTCATGGGAGATCTTTGCTGCTGGGTGGTGGAGGAGCCACTCCATTCGTGGGCCTGGGACACACCGGTTGCTGGCGGGGATGATGCACGTCTGGGAGTGCCCATGCGCCTGCCCCTGCCTCCCTGCCCCAACATGAGCCCATGCCCATGCCCATGCCCTGCGCTGCCAAAGTGCCCTCACATGGGAGGCCAAGTAGTGGCTGCTGGCACTGCCAGCCCGTGCCTGCCTCCTCACCCGCCCACTTCAAGCCAGCCCCAATGACCTGCCCTGCCCTGCCCCATAGCAAGGCGGCACCTGCTCCCCTGGCCAGTCTCCTCCCAGGCTCTGCAGGTCTCCATGCCCGGCCACCCATGTGCAAGACCCTGAGGGGGCCACTTCACATGTGCTGCTGGGGACGGGAGGAGCCCGGCCAGGTCTACAACAGCCAGCAGAAGCAGCGGCGGAGCCATGTGCTGCTTGGGATGGGACAAGCCTGCACACGGCTCCACTGCCACTTCTGCTGGCTGGTGCAGACCTGGCCGGCCTCCTCCTGTCCCCAGCAGCACATGAGAAGCCGGCTTCAGCTGCATGCTGCTTTTCCTGGCCAGTGCCGACCCGGTTCTGCCCAGGCAGGTCCTGCAGCACCATGTCAACCCAGGCATGGCACTGGCAGGCCAGGTGGCCCCAGGTCAACCCTGGCCTGGCCCCATGGCTTCTCCAGCACCAGGTCAACTCATTTGTAGCCAAGCAGCTCCTGCAGCACCATGTCAACCTGGGCATGGCACCAGGCTGACCGGGCACAAGGTCTGTCAAAATACTGTCCAGTGTTTGGATTGTGTTTGCTTCTATTTCTCTTTGTGCGGGATTGGGGGTTCAACTTGTTACTAGCTGTTAAAGATGTGTTACTAACAAGTTATTAATTCAATAAAAGTAAATCTTCTTGAAGATTATTCTCAAAAATGCTGATAATTTGTTGTTTTGATTAGTTTCTGCTCTGGCTGATATCTTTTCCACATTTGATCTGTTGACTTGCATTATGCTTCTTTCATTCATTGAGAAGTGAGTAGAAGCGAAAGTATTTATTTTAGTCAAGTGTTTGGTATTATTTCATTCTTGCTTTTATACTGTTTTTATTTTGGATTTTAAACCACATTTCCAGACCCCTTTCATTGCCATTTCCTGCAACTTCATTGGTGTCAAAGGTCACGTGACATCATTTCTGGATGTGATACCACTTCCTGTGAGGTCTTTGAATATGGCTCACCCACCCACTGGGTGATAAAAAGTTTGTGATCCAGCCCCACATTCAAAACAGTTGGACACCCCTGCACTAGAGTCACAGTTGTATAACCTAGTACAAATGCCATACACTTCTAAGGCCTGAGGCCACCTGCGATGAGGCTAATTCAATGTTAAATATGGGGTCATAGGAAGCTGCTCAGAAGGACTGGGCAGGCAGTGCTCTCCCTTGTGACAGTGAGGCTGTCTCTATCCTTACACAAATGCCCCTTGTTCTGTCATAACATCCAGCTGTGACCCTGCTGCTAGTTGCACTAGGACAGTGATGCTCAACCTCTAGCTTGCGGGGCTCCCCATGGGTTGGGAAATTTGGCAGCAGGGGAGCAGTGGCCTTTAATACTGCCACCCTCCGTCACTGCCAAATTCCCATACCTGTTTCACTCTCACAACCAAATTGTGGTGGGGCCAGTCCAGATCCCCTTCTTCCTGCATGGCTGAGTCAGGGCTGGGCCAAAACCCCTCTCCCTGTGAGGCCAGGTTGGGACTGGACCATGCCTCCTTCCCCTATGAGGCTGAATTAGGGCCAGACCACATGCCCTTCCCTCTGTGCAGCTGAATCAGAGCCAGGCTGCCCCACCCCCCACTTCCCTCCATGCAGCCATGTGAGGCCTTGCCATGGCCACCCTGGGAGCTGGATCAGGGCCACTGACCGGATCTGGCCTGCAGGTGGATCAGGCACTGCCCAGCTAGCCCACCAGAGAAAAAGATTGGGCACCACTCTACTAGGGCACAGATCTCTGGGCTCATGGTTTTGCTAACTGCTGCCTTTGTTACCCTACCTTGGTTTTCTGAAGACCCTGAATCCCAGGACTGGATTAGAACCAGCAGAAAGATCAGATGCATCAGGCATGGGGGGAAAGCACTGCCCTGTAAGTATCTTGCTGAGTGGAACAACTGCCCCATCCATATAGAACTAAGGGGGCAGGCTGTGATAGTTTTGGACACACCAGACCAGCATCTACAGAGCATGAGCTGGTCAGGTCCAGTTTACCCAGGACACTGAGGAATGCTGTGTAAAGCACCTCTTTGCTGTTCAGAAAGTTCAGGTTTCCCTCTCTGCAAAAGGTGGTTTTGAGTCCCATCAAGGTTCCCTTTGCTTTGAAGTGTCATTATTATTAGAAAAAAATATTCTGAAAGCTGGTAGGTTTGGTCTTTGTGGGCAGAAACTGCACTTTGCGTGGACTGAATACACTCATAGGAGGAAGAAGCCACTTCTAGAAACTCATATGATACAAGCAAAAGAGAGAGGGCAGAGAGATTATGTACAGATATGTGTCCCTCTTACTTTCACTATGCTCCAGAAGGTTGGAAGAGGACACCCACAGACAGCTCCTCAACCTTCTTTTCAGGTGTGGTATGAGCAGAACAGGAGCATATAGGTGGGGAGCATTTTTCCATGCTGCCCTCAGGAGCAATTTAGATGTGCCTTAAGGGTTTCAGAATGCACTGCAGCATGTATTTCTATTTTTCCAGTAGAAGTCCTAGCCCTGCAGGTCAGTAGGAAGACAAAATGGCAGCTTGAATAAAAAGCCCCAGCACTGATGAATCCCAATGAGAGGTCATCTGGATAATCCAGTATATTTGTCCAATTAGGTAGCAAATATTGCTGAATACTAATGAGGCAGTTTTGGGCTGCATCATGTTCAGATCTCCCATCCCTTGACCTGACCTGAGCCATGTGGCTCTGCTGCCCTCGCCTGAGCAGTGTCCCAATCACATGGTATATCATCATCCATTGGTGACACATAGTGGGTGCACGTGCATGCCCTGAGATTGGCAGTGCACCCCGTGCGAAAAGTGCCACCGACACTGCCAGCGGCGCCTGCAGGCGGTTGCTGATCATTGGTTGGTGCTCTCCAATGGTTGGTCAGTGCTTGCTGCCTGCCCTGTCGCCGACACTGCTGTGGCTGCCTGAGGGAGGTCCCCACTTGCCACCGCCACTGCTGCCGCCTGTGGGCGGTCACCATGCCCCGCCAGCCTCCTGGGGCACATGTCATTTATGTCACTATCCATTCCTGATCCCCAGAAGAGGGAGAGGAGGATTTCCCTGTGGCATCCTGTCCCTGGCCTCCAGAGGAGAAGTATGGGTATAGGATTACAGAGGCAGAAGGGAACTCACAAGTCTCTGCCCCACTGCAAGAATCCAACCTGCCTGCAAGAATGCAGGTTGCACTCTACCTGCCCCATCTCAGACAGATGCCTATCCAGCCACCTAATGAAAACCTCCAAGGAAGGAGATTCCACAACTACTCTGGGCAGCTTATTCCAGTGCCCTACTCTTCTTAACCTAAAGTTTTTTCTAACTTTTAATCTAAATCTATTTTGCATCAGTTTAAGCCTTTTGCTTTGTGCCCTGACTTCTGCAACCAGGGAGAACAGACATTCTTCCTCTTTATGGCAGACTTTCAACTATTTCAAATATTTGAAGGGTTGCTGTCTTGTCCTCCCTTAATCTCCTTTTCTCCAAACTAAACATTCCTTGTTCTCTCAACCTTTTTTCATTCAGCTTGCATTCCAACCTCTTTATCATTTTCATCACTTGCCTCTGAATCCTCTCCAGTTTCTCTCCTTGCAGCTTCTCTGCTCTCAGATCTAAGGGAAGTATAAGGCAGCAGCCATTTCTTAGCCCTTAGTAGAAGGGCAAGGTAAATAGGTAGCACAGATGTCTGAAGATCATTGAAGAAAATTGTAAAACTGCCTCCGATGCGGGGGTGCCACCTAGGAATTGGTCTAGAGGAAGTGTTGGTTCTTGAAAGTGAAGTTGTGTATGAGGGTGAAGGTTCAGTAATATCTTTAGGTCTGTACTCTGAGTTGTAATCTTGCTCTTGTAGATATGTGAGGTAGGTTTGGATACCATACTGGTGCAGAGGTGACCCGAGCAGGGTGCAGGGCCCCACCCCTGGATGCAAAGAAGCTGGCGGCAGATTTGGTGGCAGAGGGAGGGAGAGGTGTTGCCGAGAGGATGGAGGTGGCAGATTCAGTGTGGGTAGGGGAGGAGCAGCCGAACATGAAGCTGGCTGGAAGTGCAGAATTGCCGCTCCGCCTGGCTCTGCAGGGCCTCCCCAAAGCACGGGGCCTGGGGCGGTTGCCCCAATCTGGCCCCTCTAGGATGGCCCTGTCCCGGTGTGAGATGTTGGTATATAACCTGGTACTGTCCATGGTGGCTAGGAGAATGTTGCTGGGAAGATGGTCTAAGTTTTCGTAGAAAGTCTGTATCGTGTCTTGGACAAAACTCACTCTTTGGATGACAAGAGGTTTTAGTATTGATTCAATGAAATCTGATGTTTTATCAGTTAAGGTTCCATGGTTGGGTATGATAGGATTGCCTAGGCTACCTCATTTGTGGATTTTAAGGAGAATGTAAAAAGGTTGGGTAGTGGGAAGATCAAGTTCTATAGCTTTTCTTGTAGTTCAGATAGAAATGATTTAATGGTAAGTTTAAGGGGAAAGGGGGAGTAGGATCTTCCTCTAGTTTTTTGCAGTAGCTAATCAGAGTTGTCTATTGGCTTCTTTTATGTAGTCTTCATGGTTAAGGATAACTAGTTCTTTCTTTATCTACTACTTTTATTATTATTTGGTGGTCAGATCTTCTATGGCCCTTCTCTCTGAGAGTGAGAGGTTGTTATGGTGGTGTGTGCTGTTGATTATTTAATTGTTTATTCTTTCCCTGAAGTGGTCAATATAGCGATCAAGGTTAGAATTTTGTCCACTGTGAAGTGTCCGATTTGATGCATTTTTTGTTTTTTGGGGGGCGGTTGATCTTTTCCTCAATGTTAGGACAGGAATTCTCCAATTGTCTTGGGAAATGCAGTTTTCACAAACCTGAAATTGAGAAAAAATTGATTGTTTTTCTTTCCATATTTGTCACTTTCCATCAGAAAAAAAAATCTAACAACATTTGTTTTGTTTCAACTGGAGTTAAACAACTTGATTTGTTGCCAAAATGTTTTGAGTTAGCTGTTCTGATTGTGTGGGCCAGGTAGTTACAGTTGAATACAAGTGTGGGCCAGGTAGTTAGAGTTGAAAGTCTTTAGGGTAATTAGAATCAAGTAGGTTTTTAAGAAGGATAGACTGGGTATACAGGGTCTCTGGTATATAGAATGGACGGGAAAAGTCTACAGGGAGCTAGGTTCCCTAGGGTGAATAGGATCCATAAAGTAGTGAGGTTTAAGCTGAGTGCTCTCAATTACAGTTCTGAAACAGGTGCACAGATCATTTCTGTACATACCCTTATGGGTACTTAGGCTGAGGGCAGGATCTATACATTTTCTAGGTCAGAGGGTGCCAAACCTTTTGGCAATTGTGCCACAAATTAACTCCATGCCCTCCCACTCTGATCTGCTGCCCATCTGCTTGTCTTTCTGCTCCTTAGCCTGTGTTGCCTGCTTGATGCCCTGCTCTGCCTTCTGCTTCCTGCCTTATCTGCTTCTGTGCTGCCTGTCCCCTCCACAGCCCCCTACAGTGTTGCTGCTGCCACGTGGGGCTCCACACAGGCAGGTGGCACAGGTGCATATTTGGACAGCGGGGTCTAGCTACCCTTCGGTGTGGCCAGATCTTAAATATGCAATTATTTTATTGGAAGTGCAAATTATTGTATTTTCTAAAAAACTATTGTACAGGCAGTCCTCAGACTTATGACACAATTGGTTCCTGAAAACTGGGTCTTAAGTCTAAATGTTGTAACTCGGAACCAATTTTCTCATAAGAAACAATGTTATAAAGGGGAGTTCGGTTCCTGAACCAAGTCCCAATACCTTATTTGGACCAAAAATACCCCAGAATTTTGTACTCAATCAATTATAGATGAGTAACATAGCTACATTAATGTATTTATATTGTAAATAGCAATCATATTGATTTGGAAGAAAGTGTCCAAGGAAGTTTGGACAGATGTTCTCCAGGGAGATGGGCAACACAACAACCTTGTTTGCTGTTGTGGTATTGCATCAGATCAAGCGTTGTAAAATCAAATACATCAGAAAGTTGAAACAGGGTGTCAATTTATAAACCTTGTTAAGTCCAAAATGTAACTCAAAACGTTTTAAGTTGAGGACTGCCTATATCCTGAAAAAAAATGCAAATAAGTCTTCTTCTTATTTACTTTATATTGCTCACTATAAGCCCTCAGTGAGTGAGAAGTGGGTCAAAGTTGAAGCCTTTCTTTATTGTGAGGTTAGCACTAATGAGAAAGTGCTGGCGCTGAACCCGAAAGTCAGCTACGACTCCCTAAAAGTGACCTGGGTTTGGCACATGCTACATCAAGTAACCGCATCGAAAATGACGCCGTGGTCTTCACACCTTTAGCGTCAACTACGGGTCGCTCACGGCCAAGCGCGGCAGCTCCCAGCTAGTGGATGGGGCGCGGGCGGGGCCTCAGCGGGGGGGGGGGGGTGAGGCTGGCACCGCCCCCAGCAGTTTGACCAATGGAAAGCAGGGGCGGGGCGATAGCAGCTCGGCGGGCTTCTGTTGCGTCTAGGGGAAGTCGGGCCGCTATTGGCTGGGAGCGGGGGGAGGGTGGGAACGCGCAGGCGGGCGTGAGGCCTGGCCGGCCGGTGAGACTGGGCGCGGGCTGGAGCCGCGGGGTAAGGCGGGCCGGGGCCGCGGGGCAACGGCGGGGTGGGGCGGCCGCCTGCTCGGGCTCGGTGCGCGGGGCCCTGGTTCTCCGCGCGGGGTGTCGGAGGAGGCTGCCCGAGAAGGCGGCGGTGGGCGCGGGGTCGGGCCCGGCCCGCACTCGGGTGGTGGTCATGGAAGTGTGGGGGCCGGGCCGGGCTCCTGGGCGCGGCCTCCCGGCTCATCCTGCGAGTGCTGTCAGGCCTCGAGACCCGCCAAGGCGCTGCGGCACCTGCCAGAGAGTCGGTGCAAGTGACAGCGCCGGTAGCGGTTCTTGTCCCCAGGCCCCGCGGTGTCAGCCGTGCGAGTCCTACGTTTCTTTGTGTGCGCAGGCACCAGAGCGGGACGAGGTCGGAGCCCCTGGTTTGATGCACTGGCTCTTGCTGGGAGTGTGGGCAGAGGACCATGGTGCTGGACTCGGGGACGCCGTCCTATGAGCAGAATCCACATGTCCTGAATGCGAGTCCCCGATGCAAGGGGAGCGGAAAGAAGTTCTCTGAGCGTAATGGATTGCGGCTCTATTCCTACCTCTCCACCGCATCAGAGTCAGATTCTACCAGTCTGGGCCAAACACCCAAAACACTTACAAAACCCAAGTGCCCTAAGGCCTCAGAAGCGAGGCCTGAAGTCAAGCGGCTCTCAGGTACCTGCCCTACTTTCTCAAGTCCTTGCAGCTGGATGCGCCGGAGTGAGAGCACTTGTGCTGTGAACAGCAGCGGTCGTGCTCGAGCGCAGATCCGCAGTGCAGCTTCTCTACCTCATATTGCTAAGCCAAAGGCTGAGGAGATTGGCAGTGTCCGGAAGAGTCCATGCTTACTGGTGGCCTTGAGGCCTCTGAATATCGATACAGAGAGAGAGAAATTCTTTCAGTCTTGTTACACTTACAACCCACAGTTTGAGTATGAGGAGCCCCTCCCCGTGGCTGTGCTGGAGAAATACAAAGATGCATCAGACCAGTTCATTACACAGGTAAAACACAGTCTATTAAGCCTTATCACCTCCATAAAGTTACCACATTACCCAAAAACACCTGACATTGGGCTGGTTGGATCAGTATCCAGAGGATAAGCCCTCACTTCAGCATAGACAGTGGTGAGCTGGCTCAGTAGCAAGGGGAGAGACTTATTAATTTGATTTATATCCCACCATATCCAAAAGGCTTAAAGCATCTGAACTGTTCCTCCATAGAGCAGCAAGGTCTTGGTGGACTCAGTAACCAAGTTGGTAATGCTCCTGTTTGTTAGTGCAGCATTCTGAGGTCAAGGAGGTGTCTGTATCTATATTGCAAGGCTTAAGTAATATTTGAATGGTTTTTGGGAATGCATCATCATTAAGGCTTCATACAAAGAAACCCAGGTAACGGAAGTTTTCGTTTCCAAACTTGAGCTTAGTATTTTCACTGTGCAATATTATGCTTATGCATACTGTTCATTACCCCATAATTAAGAACCCAGAAGGCTGTTACTATGAACAAATTTAAATTAATAAAAATAGTTAAAAAAAAAAAAAAAAAGTTAGCTTGTTCACAACTTAAAGCCACATCTCAAGTTGAAAATTTAAAGTACTGAGAATAATTCTGACTCTGGCTTTGAGCTTATGCTTAATGGTCAATCACTCCACAGATAAGGCTGAAACATACTTTTTATTTTGAAATAGAAATATGAACTTTCTGTAAAAATCAGTGTGGACTTAGATTGGTTGGAAACCTGATATGCCAGTTGTGGGGCTGGGTGAGAATTTGATTCATGATAACTCGTGGTTAAGAGAGGACTGTTCACAGAATTTGAAATTGTAGATACAGGCAAAGGAATGGTTCCATGAGATCTGACATCTGAGCCAAGAGCAAGGTCCCAAAACGGAAAACACTGATGCTAGTTGGCTTTTTTCTCCAGTGTGGTATGCTAAGAGTGAGGCCTCTGCATAGATCACTCGCACTGCGTGCAGACTTGTGACTCTAAATAGACTGATGATGAGAGGCAGACAAGGTTTAATAGTTTTTTAGTTGGTAGGGTCAGAAGGGACCTGAGCAGATCATCGAATCTGACCCCCTGCCATGGTAGGAAAGAGTACTGGGGTCAAATGACCCCAGCAAGGTGTTTGTCCAGCCTCCTTTTAAAGACCCCCAGAGTAGGAGCCAGCACCACTTCTCTTGGAAGTTGGTTCCAGATCCTAGTTGCCCTGACAGTGAAGTAGCGCCTCCTGAGATCTAGCCTGAATCTGCCCTCCGTCAGCTTGTGACCGTTATTTCTTGTCACTCCTAGTAGCGCTTAGGGGAACAGGGACTCCCCCAATGCCTGCTGGTCCACCCTGACTAGTTTGTAATCAGCTACTAGATCCCCCCTCAGCTTTCTCTTGTGGAGGCTGAACAGGTTCAGGTCCCTTAGCCTCTCCTCACAGGGCCTGCCATGCTGCCCCCGATCATGCGGGTGGCCCTCCTCTGGACCTGCTCAATGCTGTCCACATCTCTCCTGAAGTGCAGCGCCGAGAACTGGATGCAGTACTCCAACTGTGGCCTGACCAGTGTCACACAGGGGGAGGATCACCTTAGACCTGTTTGAGGTGCATCTGTGGATGCATGACAAGGTACATTTGGCCTTCCTGACCATGTCCCCGCACTGTCAGCCCATGATCATTTTGGCATCAATAATGACTCCAAGATCCTGTTTTGCCTCTGCACTGATGAGAAGGGAGTTCCCCGGCCTGTAGATATGCTGCTGGTTCTTCCTCCGCAGGTGCAGTACCTTACACTTTTCAGTGTTGAAACCCATCCTCTTTTCATCTGCCCACCCCTGTAACCTGTCTAGGTCCAATTGCAGCCTATTTCTCCCTTCTAGCATGCCCACTTCCCCCCACATCTTAGTGTCATCTGCGAATTTGAACAGGGTGCTTTTTACCTCCTCCTCCAAGTCACTGATGAAGATGTTGAACAGTGCAGGTCCAAGGACCGAGCCCTGGGGAACCCCTCTGCCCGCATCCCTCCAGGTCGAATAAGACCCATCCACCACCGCTCTCTGGGTGCAGCCCTCCAGCTAGTTAGTGACCCATTTGACTGTGTAGGTCTCAATGCCACAGTCCCCAAGTTTTTTAATGAGAATGGGGTGAGAGACCGTGTCAAAGGCCTTCCTAAAGTCTAGAAAGACTACATTCACTGCTACACCTGGGTTCTCTAGGTAAATCTGATGTCTTGTATTAGATCAACTCAGATGGTTAGAAAGATGACTCTTAGCAAGCTTTTGGGTTTAAATACCCTTTGTCAGGCTGAGGAAGCATCTGTAGCTGGTATGTGCTCTTCCCAGATGGAATAAATAGTAGAGAAGCCAGAGGCTGGGCTGGTATGCATGCAAGACAGCCCATACTAGAAGGAGACCCAATTCTTAAAAGATCTTCCCAGAACCACCCATCCTAGTCTTCAAACAAGCACCGAACCTCACTAACCAGAAGCAAAACACACCAAATGGATCCAGAAGAAATGTAAAACCTGCCAATGTATCTCTACCACCCCCACAATTACTATACCCCACAGCAGAACCATCAGTATTCCTGGGTCTTGCTGCTGCACCTCCAGAAATGTAATATATCTCATCTAATGCACCAAATGCCCTGATGGAAAATATGTAGGAGAGACCAAACAACAACTGTGCACCAGAACGAATGAACACCAGAAATCTATTAAAAACAAGAATACCCAGTTACCAGTGGGGGCACATTTCCACAGAAAACCACTCTCTTTCCAATCTCTCAGTTCTAATCCTCAAAGGGAATTTACAAAACACTTTTCACAGCTGAGCCTATGAACTTCACTTCATCAACCTCCTGGATACAAAAAATCATGGACTAAATATAGACATTGAATTTATGACGCATTATAACCTGCCTGACATCTCACTCCCCAGGTACCTCCCCATTATTTACCAGCTACATTCATTCCCCTTCCACCACCTTCTCTCACCCACTGACTCCTCAATGTATATATTTACTGACTGCCTCTTGCATGCTTACCAGCCCAGCCTCTGGCTTCTTTACTATTCATTCCATCCAGGAACAGCATGCACCAACTGCCAGGTTCCTCAGCCTGACGAAGCCAATTTTAAACCCAAAACTTTCCTGAGAAGAATTTTTCCAATTATTTAAGTTGGTCTAATAAAAGATATCAGATTTACCCAAAGAACATTGTCTATGTCTGTGGGAGGGGAGACAGAAGCCCCCCTGCCCAGTGAGCCCGGATACTTACTGCAGGAGCCAGGATGAGCAGCAGCTGGGAGAAGATGCCGACGCAGGCTTGGCAGCTGCACAGCTGCCTAAGCCTGCAGATTGCCAAGCCTGGGGGCAGAGTCTGAGGGTAGCACAGGCTGCTCAAAAGGCAGCTGGGGAGACATCCTGCTGCCGGAAGAGAGAGCTGGAGTCTGCTGATGTGAGACAGACAGTGGAGCTGAGTGGGGAACAGCAGGACGCTGGTGAGGAGCCTCGGGCGGTGGAGCCGAGTGGAGAGAAGCAGAGCACTGGTGGGGAGAAGCAGGATTCTGGCAAGGAGCCTTGACCGGCAGAGCTGAGCGGAGGAAAACAGAATGCTGGCAGGGAGGAGCAGGATGCCAGTGAGGAGCCACAGGTGGCAGAGCTGAGTAGGAGCAGGGTGCAGGGCAAGAAGCCCCAGCATCCACCAGAGCGGCCTGGCAGGGAAAACCCCGGGTCCGGGCTCAAGGAGCCAGAGTTGGCCAGAGGGGCACGGCAGGGAGAGGAAGGCCATCCCCACAGTCGTAGGCAAAGACCAGGCTCCGGCTCCCCATGGGGCAGGACCCCCGCCCCCAGGCAGAGCCAGCCTGTGACTCCATCATCTGTCCGAACCCTGGGGTAGGTTTGTCGTTCCTGGCCAATGCACCAGTTTGTTGCTGGTAGGTATTGTACGGCTTCAGTCCCTTTTTGGTTGGCAGTTTCCTCCCTAGCGACATCAGGGTGAGACCGCACCCTAGGGCCACCTAGATGGTTCTGAGCGCTGCCCCTATTTGCCTGCCACGACTTTGATGTTGCTAGATGGGGGGGGGTGGGCATAGTTCCCTGTCAGTGGTCCCAGAGAGGTTGTAGCCCTGGGTCTTTCTTCGTGGGGCTCCAGACCCCACCCTTACTACATCCACGGCCTGGGAGAGCTCAGTCCCCTCGTACATTTTCCTGGTGTGATCTCTTCTCACCCACAAGGCCCACTCCGAGTGGGGTCAGGTTTGTTCAGCCGTCAATCACTCCTGGATTGATCCTTAATCTTTGGGCCAACCTGTGGACAATTAAACACGTCCCAGCCTGGGGTAATGATAACTCAAAAGGTCTTTCACTCTCGGTGAAGGCATTCGGTGTCTACCAATGAAATACAGGGGACTCCAGCTCCCAGAACCCTTGTGCCTCCCTGGGATGGGAGAGAGACTTGTTGGCCCCTCCACTTATTCTTCATAAGACCCACAGGTTAGGAGTTAGTTACTCCTGTTCCCACCACCTGGTAGGAGTCGCCCCTTCCCTACCGGGCTGTGGGCCAGTTGTCACTTGCTCCTCTTTCTTCACCTGGCTGCCTGCCAGGTCTTGGCATCAATCACTGCCCTTCCCCTCTGGGATAATGGGCTGCTCCCGCAGAACCTGATTTTCCCCCATGACTCTGGGGACAACCTTCCTCTCCCTGCCATGCCCTTCTGGCCATCTCCAGCTTCTCAAGCCCATACCCGGGGTTTTCCCTGCCTGGCTGGATGCTGGGGCTTCTTGCCCTGCTCCCTGCTCCACAGCTCCTACCTGGCTTCGCTGCCCAAGGCTCCTCACTGACATCCTACTCCTCCTCACCTGCGCTCTGCTTCCCTCTGCTTAGCTCTGCCGCCTGAGACTCCTTGCCAGTGTCCCGGTTCTCCCTGCCGGCATCCTGCTGTTCCCCACTTGTCTCCACCCTCTGTCTCAAGCCAGCAGCCTCCATCTCTCTCTCCTGACAGCTGAGTGTCTCCCCAAATGCCTTCTGAGCAGCCTGCGCTGCTCTCAGGCTCCGCCCCCGAGGTTCGCTGATCTTTAGGCTCAGGCAGCTATGGAGCTGCCGAGTCTGCATCTGTATCTTCTCCCAGCTGCTGCTCATCCCCGGCCCTGCGGTAGGTATTGGGGCTAGTTGAGCAGGGTCCTGGGACATGGTGGGAGGGGAACTTCTGTCTCCCTTCTCACAATGTCCTTAGACCAGCATGGCTACAATCTACACTCTTGAAGATGAGAGCGTACTCCTTCAGAAGAAATGCCTGTCAGCCTCCACAATAACATACTAGGGTGGCCAGGTACTTACCTTCCTTCCCCACCCCTAACAATTGTTAGTATTTCTGTGCATGTCACAAGCGTAAATTACCAATGAAGGACTCATATTTTAGCTCTATGGGCAGACATCTATTTTTATTTCCAGGAAACAGATGAGATGCTCTTTACCTGAGGTCACTTAGTTCAGAACAGAAACAGAAGCCAGCTTTGTCCCACAGCATGTACAGCCAATACTTAAGTGCTTAACATGTCAGAAATAGAAAGCCAAGTACTGCACAAACATTGCTAAGTGTACCTAAGACCTCCTTTTACATACCTACATTAACAAAACATGGAGTCCCATGAATTGGTTTAGGAAAGTGGCCTGTGTCAAAATAACTGGTGAATGAAAAAGAGAGAGGTAGTCTTTGGGGTAAGGTAGTAGATTGGTACCATGTTGGGGAGGAGAGGTATTTATGTTTGCTTCATAATCTTCCTGCATGCAAGACTAGAGCAGGATCGTTAGCTATGTTAGTCTAAAGTCAACTAGAAGGCGGGACAGGGATCTTGGAGGCTAAATGAGTTTAGAGATAGTCTCTGAATGAGTCAAGGTGCCACCTTGCCCTGCCTTCTTCCTACACGCAAGTCAGTGAAACCAGAACTTGGCTACTCACTTTAACTTTGCTTTTTGTGTCCTTGTGCCACCTACCCTGAGCAAGGTGTATGTGTTGGGAGTGGGGGTGTGGACAAGTGAGCAGGGGAGACTGGAAAGTCACCTGATAAGCACCTCTCATCCCCCTTTGGGTGTCAGTGGGTTCACTGAGAGCCAGTCACCCATCCAGCCATCATGTGACATTTTTCATTAGTGTAGTCTGCTTTTACGCTGGTATAAATGTGGGGTGGACATATGATGATGTAAGTCACTCTGTTCCCTGGATAAAGTTACCTCTTTAAAATTGGAAGCAATTATAGGTCAATATAAATTATGCCTCTCTACAGGTCGTGTCTGCAGCTCTTGTTAATAATGCAGCTGAGCCAACAGTCTTTCTTGCAATAAAATCAATTAGTTGGCTTACTTGCCACCTACTGGTGAGGTGCAATGATAGGTCATTCAGGAGAGTTGATCTAATTAACAGCTGGTCCAGGTAACCCTTGCTTAGTCGTCTTAATTGGTTCCTGAAAAACTGAGCAGTAAGTGAAAGGAGCGTTAAGTGAAACTGAAAGTATTTGATGATCCAAGATGACAACTGCAGTTGTTTTTAATGACCCAAGATGGGAACTGTGAGCATTATAATGAAAATCGCTGAGCGCCAAGTGAAATCAGGCATCAATTTCAAATGAGCTTTATAGCGAAATAGCGCTTAAGTGAAATGGCGTTAAATGGGAGTTGCCTGTATTAAGTATCATGTGTCCAAGCCTTTGGTGTTCCTGGGGGTTAGAGTTTATTTTGAGCATTGGGAGATTCAAAACACACTACTGGGGCCTTATGCTTCAGTGGCCTGAAGAACTTATTTGGGTTTGCTCAGATATCAGGAATTAATTTGCGGTGAGATTAGTTTCCTGCTCTAGAAACTGGCTTTGTAGTGTTGCCAGGATAGTACATACAGGAAGTGGTTGGGGGAGATGACTGGGCCTGTTGCAAGCCAGAGTACATAGTGTGCTTGATTTCACAGAGAGGGTGATGTTTCCACAACCAGTGTTTATAAGATCTGTACTGATAGCACAGGTTATAGCAGTTCCACCCATTGCGTTGGGATTCCATGCACCCTCATCTCTGTATCCCAAGTCTTTGTAGCCTATGACAAGTATTGGTAGAGGGTGTAATATATTTAATTTTCAGCTGCATTAGAGTTCTTTTCTTTGACAAGGTGGCAACTCTTACAAGCTGCTGTTGATGTAGGCTGCCTCTAGCGCTGTTTTCTTCTGGAGAGCTGTTGTCAGGAATTGCCTCTAATTTAACTTTGCTTTCAAAGCAAGGGCTTGCCATTTACATAGACTTGCTATTTTTATCAATAGGCAATAAACCTGTTCTGCTGATGGAGAGATGTCAGAACCCTGGACAGCCTGGAGCTCTTTTTGTTAAAATGGAGATAAACAACTGTAAATGTTGCGGTGGAGTCAGGTTAACTAAGCCACATGGCTGCTTGTCTGGACTTTAAACCTTAGGCAGGGAATGCTTAGCTGAGTTCTCCTTCCATATCTCTAGAAGGAATTTAGTGTGGCAAGAGAACAGACAGGAAATCTAACTGTCCTTTACCTCGTTTGCGTGAGGTACTGGATCACACGCTGACCCTGCAAGGATCGTAGTGCTCGGGCAAAGTACCTGAAGATTGGAAGAGGGCCAGCGTGGTGCCCATCTTCAAGAAAGGGAGAAAAGATGACCCGGGAAACTATAGGCCAATCAGTTTGACCTCAATCCCTGGGACACTTTGGAAAAAAGTTATCAGAGAAAGCTTCTTGACAGGTTAACAGAGGGCAACATTCTGAGGGATAACCAACACTGGTTTGTTGTGGGTAGGTCTTGCTTGACCAATCTCATTTCCTTCTGTGACCAGGTGATGTATCACCTGGACAAGAGGGAAGAGGTTGATGTCATATATTTGGACTTTTAAAAAGCTTTTGATCTGGTGTCCTATGATGTCCTCATGGAAAAAATTGGGCAACTGTGGCCTTGACTACTCTACAGTCTGATGGCTGGAGAATTAGCTCCAAGGTCAGACCCAGAGAGTGACAGTTGACGGAACCGAATCAACATGGCACTCGGTGACTAGTGGTGTCCCCCAAGGCTCTGTTCTTGAACCTGTACTCTTTTAATATCTTCATAAACGATCTGGACACTGGTGTCAAAAATGGATTGTCCATGTTCACTGATGACACCAAACTTTGGGGAAGAGTGTCCACACTTGAGGATAGGCTGGTGATCCAGGCCGATTTTGATAGGCTTGCAAGGTGGACAGCTGAAAACCTGATGGCATTCAATACAGAGAAATGCAAGGTGCTCCACCTTGGGAATTAAAACCCACATCACACTTATAGGTTCGGCAGTGCTACACTTGCTAGCACCATAACCGAAAGAGACTTGGGGGTCATGATTGACCACAAGATGAATATGAGCCACCAATGCAATACCGCAGCTGGCAAAGCGAACAAAACTGTGGCTTGCATCAACTGATGCAACTTGAGCAAGACCCAGGATGTCATCCTCCCACTGTACTCAGCCTTGGTGAGGCTGCAGCTGGAGTGCTGCATCCAACTCTGGGCTCCACACTTTAGGAAGGATGTGGAGAAGCTTGAAAAAGTCCAGGGGAGAGCCGCATGCATGATCAGAGGGCATGAGAACAGGCCTTATGAAGAGAGGGCACAAGCTATGGGACTTTTCAGCCTGGAGAAGCACAGGCTCAGGGGTGACTTGGTGGCAGCCTCTAAGTACATAAGGGTTGTGCATCAGGACCTGGGAGAACACCTGTGCATCAGAACACCCCAGGGGATGACAAGGTCCAATGGGTCACAAACTCCTGCAAGAATGTTTTAGGCTGGACATAAGGAAAAACTTCTTTACTGTCTGAGCCCCCAAAGTCTGGAACAAACTTCTCCCAGAGGTAGTGCAAGCACCTACTCTGGACACTTTCAAGAAACATTTGGATGTTTATTTTGCTGGGATCTTTTACCCAAGCTGAGTTCCTGCCCCTTGGGCAGGGGGCTGAGCCCAGTGATCTTATGCGGTCCTTTCCAGCCGTAATGTGTACGCTCCATGCAGGTGGCAATAGGACCTGGGTATGGCTTACTTTATTTCTTCTTAACATAAGCTTCCACTACCAGTGGCCATCAAAGCTAGGAAGCAGTATTCTGTAGTGAAAAGATCATCATACTATCGCCCAAGGAATGGATTCAGCCAGAGATTGGTCTCACCCTGCCTGGGGTTGCATTGAGGGATCAGGTGATATGTAGCTGCACTGTGCTGATTGTCCCCTCTACTGCACTCTCTCACAGCCCTCCATGCTGCTTTCTCATGCCTGTGTTTACTCGTGCTGCAGAGGGCCCAGGTATCTGCAGTGAAGGTAAGTGCAGCAAACTTGACCTGGGAAAGAGGGGGTGTAACTTTGTCCAGGCCTACTGTAGTGTCTGGCTTGGGGATGAGGCAGAGAGAAGTGATGGCTGTTCCACTTCTCTCCCATCCTTGGCTGCATCAAAAACTGAAGGGAGTGATCAGGCACAGCCTCCAGCTCCTTCCCTAAGCCAGCCACTTTCCATCCACCCATCCCACTCCCAGATGCTGCTCCATACCTACCATGGCTCCGTTCCATCTGCCCAGGTAAGTACGTCCCACTCAGGAGTCCCGGGTCAGTCTCCATGGAGACTCTGTCTGCTTGGTGCCCCTGGCAGAGGGTGTGGGGTAGACAGGCCAGGGTGCTGCCCCACTGCCGGTCCAGGGTTACCAGGACCAGTTGCATGTGCCATGGCCCGTTCTGCCCCCTGTGCCTGGGCCAGGTGGGGCTGTAAGTCCTGCCACAGGTCAGATAGAATCCCTTGGCAAGTCAACTCTGGCTCATGGACTATATTTTACTCATCCCTGGTATATAGGCATTCAGAGTCCTGAGAGAAAGTCTTGGGACTGACTTAACCATGGTTGGTCCAGGGTTATTTTTCTGCTGGTATGCTTGTTCTTGCTCTGGAAGAACAAGCCTAAATATCTGTATACTTCTGGTTTCTACTGGGAGAACAGCAACTCTCCAAGTAGAAACTGAACATCTGTATGTAGCCTAAGGCACTGTGATTTTTTTTCAGTATTTTCTCTCACTTCTGCATTAAGCCTGCTGCATTGATTTTTTTGGACTGATGCTGTGCACAGTGGTACCCTGGATTCTTTTTTTATTCCCCCCCACCTCCCCACTACAAGTCACTGACAACCCAGTAAAATTGGAACTCTGTGGCCCTGATGACTCATTGCTTTGTAGCTTCAGCTTCAGCACCTTCTTTTTCAGACAGTTATTACAAGTATTTTTAGTACAGACGGTGTTGGGAAAACTGCAGAATAAAACATTTAGCTTGTCTGAAGTTTAGTTTCTGAATTTCTTAATACCAAACTTCCTGCTTCTCATGCACTTAGACAATTTCTTGATTTTTTTTTTTTTTTTTCTCATCACATTTCCTGTTAGGCCCCAATTCCTTTTCAGCTGCCATAGTTTGTTCCTCTCCAGTGACTTCACTTGGGTTGGAGTTCCACTTTCAGAAAGATTTGTTCGGCTTGTCTTTCCACTAGTCTTTCCACTTAAGGATGTTTTTATTATTTCTTGCTGTCACAGGGCACTCCAGTTGCCCTGTTCCTGAAGAGGTGAAAAACTGCTAGGGAAGGAACCATAGCAGTGACTCAGCAGTGCAGCTGCGGGTTGCCCCGGCAACCAGTGAAGATCAGCTGCTCCTAAGGGGCAGGGCCTGGCCCTTATAAAGCCCAGGGCCAGAGTCAGGCAGGCAGTTCTCTGCCAGCAGCCAGAGGGGCAGGAGCTCCTATAGAGACAGTAATGTGAGTGCAGCTCACAAGAGCTCCAGAGGCCAGAGCAATGATGCTGTGGGATAGCTGGGAGGCTTATGCTGTTGTGGCTGGATGCCTTATGTTTATGTTATAGCCGGAGGCTTGTGTTTGTGTTCTGTTGTTATTTATGACCGGTGGTTTGGGAGAAGCTGTACGGGATGGAGGAGGCCTCATAGGGGCCCACAGGGTGTGGGGCCCTAGTGTCAGAGAAGGCGCAGCGGAGCACCAGCGAGGGCGCAACTTGCGGGGTGCATAGACCCCAGCCCGGGGTGGGGCATTTGGAGAAGCCCAAGTTGGGCACAGCAGGCCCCAGGAAGGGGGGCAGCACTGAGAAGCCGGAGAGGGGTACAGTCAGTCCCAAGAGGGGTGCTATTTGAGAAGCCTGCGAGGGGCAATGATGGAGAAGCCCAAGAGGGGCCACACTGGAAGGGGGTGATATTGTGTAGCCCAAGTTTGGGCATTGGGAGTCCCTGATAGGGGGCCGCATATGTTGAGGAGCCCAAGTTGGGCACAGTAAGCCCCAGGAAGGGGGCAGCGTTTGGGAGCTCAGGTTGGGCACAGTCAGCCCCAAGGAGAGGGGCAGTATTTGAGGCCCTAGACAGGGGGCAGCGTACTGAGAAGCCCTGTGTGGGCGAGGCGAGCCCAGAGTGGGGAGCGCCATATCTAGGAGCCCAGTGTGGGCATGGCGAGCCCAGAGTGGAGAGCGCTGTATTGAGGAGCCCAGTGGGGGCACATAGAGTCCAGGAAAGGGACAAGACATGAGACAGTCCAGAGAAGACAGAGGGGCCGTGATAGACAAGATTGGGTTGAGATCCGCGAGGTTTGGGCTGCGGTATTGAGGAGGAAGGCGCCACGGACAGCGCCCCCTAGTGGAGGGGGCAGTACAAGGATAAGGGCAGCCTCCTAATTAATTAGCTATCGTCAAAGATGTGGCAGGCGAGACCAGGTGGGCAGTTGCCCAGAGACAGGTGTGGGGGCCATACTGAGGGCAGCCCCGAGGTGCCCTGTCACACTTGCTTTCCTGCTTCCTTGTTTGGTTTAGTGATTGGCATGTGTCCTGTGACTCGTTTACAGTTGAAGTAGCTTGCCTGCATTTTAAACTCCATTTCTGACTTCAAGAAAAGGAGAAAGTTAGTCAGTAAGATCATGAATTCCATTTACCTAAAGTTTAGGTGTCCTAGGGAATTCTTCATCTGATTTATCCCCAGAGGATGTCTGCTTTACTAACAGGGAAAGAAACAGGGCATAGCTGCACATGTGCATTTAATACGTATTAGCCCGATTTTTAAGGTGCGTTAAGGGCGCGTAGCTACATGTACATGCTATTAATGCTCCTTAAAACGGCAATTTAAGGTTATTAGACCCTAAATTTGATAACTGCATAAAGCAGGTATCAAATTTATGTGCGAATAGTTAAATTGTAGTAGCAAATGTGTGGATGTGCTAATGCATATTAATGTGGTATGTGTGTGTGTGTCTATTGATTTGGGACTAACTTTAGTCCCAAGTTGGTCTGCAAACCCATGTTAATGCGCATTAGTCCTTGCACATGTGGATGTGTGCCTAAATCATCTTAATGCACATTAGCTTAATGTGCACTGAGTTTAGGCACATGCAAGAGCATGTGTAGACATACCCACAGTCATCTAAAGTGCCAGACCATTGCTTTATTAAATCTGCGTTCTTTTGCAGCACAATTGCCCATCTGTGTTGTCTTTTGGGGGTAGTTGCCATCTGCAAGTTATGTACTCTGTCCGTTTCCTGGTCAGGATACTAGTGGACTTGTGTGATTAGGACTTGATCTGTAGGTTCTGTGTATTCACAACTTTTATTATTCATTTATGTGTATTCTTCTAAGTCGGTGGTTCTCAACATTTTTAGACTCAAGGCACCCCTTGATATTCTCAAGGTGTCCCTTGAAAAGGCGAGCTCTTAGTTTTCACTCTGTTACTACAAAAAAATTGTGTTGGAGTCTTTTTATTTTGTAAATTGTGGTTGCACACCTAACAGAACTAACATTGTGTGGCACCCTGTGGCACCCCACAGTACCCTGGTTGAAAATCTCTATTCCTATGCAGTTCTCTACTTCTTACTTAACGTGTCCTCTCTGGGTAGTTTGGACTTCCACTGATCAGTCTTTAACTGTGGTCTTCAGGTCTGCAATTCTAAGCCCTTTGCATGGGTTCATACTCTTCCTCTGGGAGACAAATACTAGGGGTGCGCCAATAGAGATTTTGGGGGCTGATACTGATAACCAACATTTAAGGAGGCATATTGGCTAATACCAATCTGTTATCCAATACAGCTGCATCTAGGTGGTAAGTCCATTGAAAGGGGAGGGAAGTGTGGGGGGGTATCATTGCCCCTTGCAGTGAGGGTGGGGGCTGGGGCAGGCGCTGCCCAGCTGGGGCGGAGAGGGGTGGGGGTGCGGGATGGAGGCATGGCTTGTGGGGTGGAGGTAGCTCCTGCTGCTACTTGCACCCTGTGTGGGGAGTGAGCTCCCGGATCTGCTCAGTGTGGGGCTGGCAGCAGCTGCACACTGGAGCTGGTGCTGCATGGGACTTTTCTTGCCAGGGCCTGGGCTCAGAATGGGCTCCAGTGGCACTGGGAAGAGGCTGCATTCACCCCAAATTTCATAGCAGCTCTGCTCCCAGTCCCATGCCACCTCCTATTGCAGCCGCAGCTTTCCCGGTGCTCGGATGGAAGTGGGCTGTTCAGCCAGGACTGTGTCAGACGACAGCACAGGATGAGCAGAGGAGCTGCAGCAGACTTTGGGGTGTCTGCAGTCACTTCCCATCATCACTGAAGCCCACTCTGAGCCCAACCCCCACCAAGAAAAGCCACTCAGTATCAGCTCCAGCTGCAGCCTGCTGCACAGATCTGGGGGGAAGGTGCCCCTCTGGGGTGCAAGCAGTGGTGGGAGCCACCCCAACCCCACAAGCGGCACCTGCATCCTGTGTCTTCCCTTCTCCCACCCTGTTTGGGCAGCACTTATCCCTACCCCCTTCCTCACTGCGTGGGGGTGTTGATCTGCCCCCTCCTTGCCCCTTCTGACCTACCAGCTAGAGGCAGCTCTCCACACCACTAGCTCTGCTCCATGCTGTGCTGCGGCTGCATGCAGCACAGACATTTATAAGCCAAATTATTGGCCCTGTCCAATATAGACAGTTTTCTTCAGATCAGTCTCAATCCGATATTGGTGCACTTCTAACAATACCTATTCACTCCTGAACTAGTATCAGAGAGATTAAGATAAAGGCATTCAAAAGGGCCATGTAAGTTGAGGCCTTCACTGTTTAGGTTGCTAACCTGTAACAGCTCAGACCTGATTTTTTTTTTTTTTTTTTTTTTTTTTGGTGTTTTTGAAAAACTGGAGTTCCCAGTAACTTTAGCTAGAGTTGTGGATACTTAGCACTCTGGGAATCCAGGCTGCAAGTAGACACCTTGACCTCAGTGACACTGAACATCAGTAGCCCTTTAGTCTCTGGCTTGTACAGGGTTACACAAGCTGTTTGATCAGTGAATGAATTGCTGGTCACAGGTTCACAAAGCGGGGATGGATCCATCACAGAATGGATGTTACCCTGCTCTTTCTTCCTGTCTTGGAATCTCATTGTGAGCAAAGTTCACCTCTGGTCTAATGCCTTCCATGCAATCTAGTTCATAACAGATCTTAATTTAAGAAGGGAGGCTGCTTATGGCTCACAAGGCTATTATTTTGGTGGTCTGTCTCCCCTTTCAGAAATCCTTCTTGTTCCTTTCATATCCTGTGGAGGTCCCAGGAAAGGGAAGCAGGGTGGCAGGGAACAGCAGGCTTGTGCAGAGAAGCTGCTTGCCACTGTGAGCTCTGTACTGCTTTCCTTCCCTAGGGTCTCTGCAGCCTGGAGGACATGACCTGGTGCAGCAGAGAGCAGAAGAACTGTGTGGGGAAGCTGCTTGCCACTGTGAGCTCTGCACTGGACCCTGAACACAGAGCTGCACACCTCCACACAGCCATGGCAATATGTACCCTGTGTGTAGGGCTACAGTAAGAGTAGCAGCACAGTGCTGTGCCCCTGAAAGCTGTGGTGTGCACAGGGGGTGTCACTAGGGCAGTGCAGAGCTTGCAGCGGCGAGGAGATCCCCGTGTGGCCCGGCTGTTCCATGCCACACTGGGCTACGCCTGCTGGGCTGCGGAGGTCCCAGGAACTCACAGCCTGCACCTGGTCCACTTACAGATCTGGGGAACATGGGTCCCCCCACCCCCCGGGAGTGTGCATGGTGGAAGAGAGCTGCTTCCCCTCCCCACCCCGGGGCAGTGAGGGCAGGAGCTATGAACCTGGCTCTGTAACCCTGGTAGCATGGGCTGTAGGGGAGGGAGCTTTAGTTTAATCATGGATTTGGGGCTTTTTATTAGAGAATTAGTGAATATTTTTTTTTATCAGGGAAAACCAGAATCCCTGCTAATTGGTCTGCCAAGGTGTCCCTCATCATCAGGGACCCCAGTTTTCCCTGGTTTTAAAAATCACAAATTCTTTAATAAAGCCCCAAATCCATGATTAAAAGGAAAGCTCCCCTGCCAGTACCTCTCACTCCCCACTCCTTCCCCCAGTCCCCTGGCCCTGCTCATGCCTCTCAGTTCTCCCACCACCACAGCCTCGATGGTGCCCCTCACCCCCCCACCCACAGCCCCTGATCCCCCAGCCCTGCTGGAGGGGACTCTCAAATCTGTATGTGGCACAGGTGCAGGCTGTGGGCTCAGGCTGCCACCCTGCTTTCCTCCCCTAGGGCCTCAGCAGCCCAGTGGGCACAACCCAGCACAGCAAAGAACAGCTGGGCCATGCAGGGATCTCCTTGCTGCTGCAAACTCCATGCTGCCCTGGCAATGCACCCCCTGCACGTGCAACTGCTTTGAGAGGCGCAGCCCCACACTGCTGCTTTCACTGCAGCCTCATGCACAGGGTGCATGTTGCCAGGGCAGCACAGAACTCACAGTGGCGAGCAGCTTTTCCACACAGCTCTTCTGTTTCCTGCCATGCTGGATCATGTTCGCTGGGCTACATAGACCCTGGGGAAGGGAAGCAGGGTGGCAGGGAACAGCAGGCCTGCACGGAAAAGTTGCTTGCCACTGCAAGCTCTGCTTTGCTTCCCTCTCCTGGGGCCTCTCCAGCCCAGTGGGCATGCCCTGGCAAAGCGGGAAACAGCCAGACCACATGGGGATCTCCTTACCGCTGCAAGCTCTGCACTGCCCTGGGGCTGCAATGAGATCAGCAGCATGGGGCTGTGCCCCTCACAACAGTGGCATGCACAGGGGGCATATCGCCAGGGCAGTCGGGAGCTCCTAGCCATGAGGAGATTCTGTGCAGCCTAGCTGATCCCTGCCACACCAGGTCATGCCTGGTGGGAGCCCAAGCCTGCAACCTGCACCTGCCCCGTGTACGAATCTGGGGGCTGTGGGTATCCTCTGCCCCCTGGGAGTGTGTGCGGCAGTGGGGAGCTGGCCCTCTCCCTCCCCTGGATAAGTCACCCATGTTCCCATTCTGCTTCCTGCTGGGGCCCTGCAGCTATGCATTGTGGCCCTAAGCGCCAAGCAGTGCCTGGCTGGGCAGCAGCCCAAGTGCTGCCCAGCTCCCTCCTTACAGGGGTCTCAATCTACCTCTCCCCTCCAATTTACCTGCTGGAGCTGCTCTGTGGGCTGCCTGGGGCTATGTGCATGTACATGCATGTGGCATCTCCTATCTCACCACCTTCTTCCCACTGTCCCAGCTCCCTGCAGGCTAGAACTGTGCCAACCTGCAGAGAGCTTATTGCAAAATCTGTGGGTTTCTCTGGTAAAAGTAGATATTCGTGCTTGCCTCTGGTAAAAAGGAAAAAATCCTTGGTTTGCTTAGGTTTTCCTTGGGAAATGGAAACCTCAAATGCCTACTCATCATTCAACAATGATAGCCCTGCGGCTGTTTCTATCCCTCCCTTCTCTTCCAGCTTGTTAATCTCTGTGGTAACCAGTGGTGAATGCTTGTTTACCTGGTTGCTTTTCAGGATTCCATCCCTCACACCCTGCCATCTGCCACAGGGGGACCTACAGTTGTCAAACCCATAGGGCCTGCTGAGTAATCAGTCTGTATAGTGGGTACTATAACCAAGGGTGCAAAATCTAAGGCTACAATCTACATTGCATAATTGGGCAGGACAGTTGGCACCTAGGTCTGAATTAAATTACTTAATTTAGGTATGGGTGTCCCCGCTAGCCCACTTATGTCTAGGACCACATTCTGTGGCTTGTTGTGCTCCAGGGGTGCCAACTGTCAGTAAATTTATGGAGACTCCATAAATAACCAGGCTAAAATGACTGTCCATAAAATCTGTTCTAAAAAAGCTATCCATAAAAACATGAAGCTACCAGAGCTTGATTTGAATCTGTGGCAGGAAAAGAATCTGGAGGCAGTGTTGAAGGATAGAGCACAGCAGCATCCCCTGGTGTCTGAGTGGAAGCATAGCACCCTGAAGGGAGCTCTTATCAGGAGGGTGATCATAATAATTTTAGGAAAATCTGTGACAGAGTAAAGAAATCCAGGATTAGGGGTTGGGGTGCATGCACATGCAGAGCCCCGATGGCAGGGTGGGAGTGGGACAGCACGGGAGCCTACAACTAGGATCCATTTGCTGGACCTAGCTGGGAGTGACCTCAGTGTGGCGCCCCCTAGGAACCCCTGATCACTGACAGCCTGCATTGCATGGCCACACGGTACCTCTCCCCTGCTGCCAGCAGTTGCCTGGAGCCGCCATATGCAGCATGTACCTCAGCACTGACTGTAACATGGCGCAAAGCATCCAGTGTTGTGAGGAGGAGAGGCACCACATGATTGCACAGTGCAGGTTGATGGAGCCCAGGAGTGCCACGCAAGGGCTGCTGCTCCCAACCAGATCCAGCCTTTCTAAAGGAAGGGACTGATTTTTAACTGTGAAGTATAGATGCACACTAACGGTGTGTACAGAAGTGCTCCATGCACATTTTACAGCACTGTAATTTAGAGCACTTGTTATAGCATTATAAAGTTACAGTACTCTTAAGTTACAGACTGAGAGGGGATTTAATAGCAGCTATCAACTACTTGAAGTGGGGTTCAAAAGAGGATGGAGCTAGAGTGTTCTAAGTGGTGGCAGATGACAGAACAAGGAGCAACAGTTTCAAGTTGCAGCAAGGGAAGTTTTGGTTAGATATTAGGAAGAATTTTCTCACAAGGAGGGTAGTAAAACACTGGAACAAGTTACCCAGAGAGATGGTAGACTCTCTATTCTTGGAGGTTTTTAAGATTTGACCAGACAAAATTTTGACTGGGATGATGTAGTTGGGGCTGATCCTGCTTTGAGCAGGGGATTGGACTAGATGACCTCCAGAGTTCCCTTCTGTGACGGGGCGATCTCCAGGTCTTGGTCACAGTACCAGTCCGTCCACCTGTCTAGGGCAGTCTGCTCTGTCTTTCCTGTTATGCCTTGTTGTTATGATACTCACTATAATAATGCGTAAGGCTGCCCGTTTAATGCCCTGATGACTGGGGCTTTACACGTGGCTCCAACCCCTGCTTACCATGTCCCATGCTTCTGCAGATGTCATCATAAGTTTTACCTAGCTCTGAACTCTACCCCTTGCCAAATCTCTGTCATTCCTACTGACATTCTGCCTTTCACAGGGGGTCATTCATACCACCCACTTGCATTGGACCTCTCTCACTCTGCCCACTTTCACTGGGCCTCTGTTGTAGTGCTCCTCACTGGGCCACTCAATTCACTGTGCTCTGTGCCTTACACGCCGCACAAGCCTCCCAGCTTACCTACTCTCACGCAGACTGGTATCCCGCACAGCCTTTCAGGCTACCCCTGCAGCCTTACTCTACACGGCTATGGGCCCTATACCCATACTGGGCTGAACTCAGCCTCTAGCCCTGCTCTGAGTTCTTCAGTCCCCCTTCCCAGGGGCCACTGGGGTCTTATACCCCCATGGGACTCCAGCATCACGCAGACTTACCTGGCCTCTTCCCTTCCTCTCAATGGGGCCAACACTACTGCCCCCTTCTTTGAGCCACACAGGAACTTACCCTCCCATGAGACTTGGCTGTTGCGTAGACATACATACTGCCCCTCACTGGGCCACTCTACGCTGCCTCCCTGGGGCTCGGGGTCTGACACCCCACAAGCTCAGGTGTCTGCAGATGTGCCTTGGCACCTGCTCTTAATTACCCACTGGATGGTGGGAGCTGGGGTTCTAAGGCACCCCTACCTACCTTTCACTAGGGAGGCAACTGGCCTAGCATTTCTGGGAAGCTACCCTGACACAGGCAGCTCCAGCAGGCCATCCTTCCCCAGCAGGGTGGAGTTTTCGGTCATACTCGGGACCAGTGCAGGCCTACCTGCTCTTGGTCTAGTTCTCTCTTTGAGGACCTGGATTTAATTACTGGGCTGCTCTCTCTCTCTCTTGGACCCATCTGTAACAGTGACCCCCTTTTGGGATCCTTCCTTTCAGAGGCTGTGGGCAGTGGTCCTTAGGCTTGGTCCTTAGACTAGTACTGTTCAATATCTTCATCAGCGATTTGGATGAAGGTGTACAAAGCACACTGTCCAAATTTACAGATGACATGAAACTATGGGGTATAGTAAACACACTAGAGGGTAGGGAGTGAATTCGGGCAGATTTGGATAGACTGGGGAAGTAGGCGAATCAGAATAGGATGCAGTTTAACAAAGATAAGTGCAAAGTGCTGTACCTGAGGAGAAAAAAAAATCACCGATACACTTATAGACTGGGAAGTACCATTCTATACAGCACATCAATGGCAAAGGATCTTGGAGTCATAGTTGATGCAAAAATGAACATGAGTCACCAGTGTGACAAGGTAATAAGTAAGGCTAACCGCACTCTGTCTTGCATTAGCAGGTGCATCACAAGTGGGTCTTGGGAGGTGATATTTCCCCTCTATGTGCTGCAACTAGACTACTGCATCCAGTTTTGGGCGCTGCACTTTAAGAGGGATGCGGATAACTTGGAAAGGGTTCAGAGGAGGGCTACTTGTATGGTGGAGGGCCTGCAGGTAAGATCCTATGAAGACAGACTGAGGGACCTGAATCTCTTCAGCCTCCGCAAGAGAAAGCTGAGAAGTGATCTTGTGGCTGTCTTCAAACTCTTCAGGTGGGCTCAGCAGGGAATAGGGGACACTTTACCAGGGCACCCCTCAGGGTTACTAGAAACAATGGCCATAAACTGAAGGAGAGCAGATTTAGATTGGACATCAGGAAAAAATTCTTTATGGTAAGGGTTGCCACAATATAGAATGGACTTCCAAGGAAGGTGGTGCTTTCCCCTACCTTGGAGATGTTCAAGAGGAGATTAGAGAAGCATCTAGCTGCGGTCACTTGACCCCAGTGCACTTTCCTGCCCAGAGCTGTGGGTCAGACTCAGTGATCTAATAGGTCCCTTCCAACCCTAGAAATCTGTGAAATCTATGAGGCTGTGATACAGCCTCCTTCATCACAGCCAGCATGCTGACTGACCTCTACCCTCTGTTGGCTGTGATTTCTTCCCCCCTCTCCCCAGAGGACCTTCATCCTGTATAGGCTCTGGCCCCACCTCTAGGTCAGTTGGGGTGCCAAATGGCTCTCTGCAGCCCTGCCCTGACCCTTGTAGTGGGCACAACTGCCCTTCAGCCTTACACCCCTGGGCCCCTTACATTGACTTGTTGAGGGATCAGAAAAATCAGCATGGCAGCTGCTGCTCTCTATGCTCTAGAGGGGGTCCCCCTCTAAGCCCCACCATAGAGCCATCACTACAAGCCAGGCTAACCTAGTGCCCCAGCAAAGTTGGAGGAGGCCTAATTCTCCTGGGCTCATCTGAGCCCCTTTGCTTCATCTCTGCCTTTAGTCAGCAAAATTCCTGGTGTCATTCCCACAATTCCCACAATTTAGCCTGCCATGGACTTGGGCTGGTTCAGATCCCTACTACGCAGCTCCTGCCAGTGCCTCCCAGCCACGATCCACAACTTCCCCATCCCTGCCAGAAGGGGTCCCCAGCCCCCTGCAAGCCCCACTTACCTCACAGGCTCCAGGAACGAACAGTGAGCCTGAGCCAAGCTTTGGGTGAGCAAGAGCCTCAGGCCTCTGGATAGGGTTAGGTGTTTCCTGCCCTTTCTGCAGTCAGCTCTTGCAGGCTGGAACTGTGCCCACCTGCAGAGCTCTTTGCAAAAGTGGGAAATCCATAAAGTGGGTATTTCTGCTAAAAGGGAAAATCCATTTTTTCTCTGATTTTAAAAATCATGAAATCCGTGGTTTTCTCTGTTTTTCCATGGAAAACGGAAAACCCAGATCCCTGCTAATGAGGGCCTGCCTAGCCTCTGTGTAGGCCCACAAGCTGTAAGCCCCCTTTCTAGGCTGGGTCTTGCTCTCTCTAGGCCCAAATCTTTTTCCTGGGGCTCGGGACCCTACTGGGCTCCCAGGAACCTCCTACCGCCCCCATAGTTCCTCCCTTTCCTCCAAGGTGTGCCAAGCAGCAGCTCAGCCAGATGTTGTTACAGCTGCCAGCATCTGGCTGCTGACTCAGTCCTGATGCCTGAGTTAAAATGGGGGCTGCTCACTCCTTTCCTTCAATGACATATCCCCTCCAGTGGTAGGTTGCTGAAGTGCTTTAAAATACAGTGCTTCAGTTCTAATACCTCATTGAACAAGGGTTAACTTTACAGCACTTTAAAAATAGTAACAGCACTTTAAGCTGTGCACTTCTGCTAAGTTGTGGCAATAAAGCACTTTAAAATGACAAAGCAACTGCTGTACACACTTTAAGGGCCAGATTCTATTTCACCTGTTAGATCCCTCCTAGGCATCTTATTCTACCTTGCTCAGGTCTGAAAAACTGTTACTACTGTGGCAGAAATGCCACCATGGGTGCCCCTCTCCAGAAACCTTTCTCTGTGCCAGCCTGAGAGGCTGCTGGTGAATCCCTCAGGGCAGGGATCTCTGTGTCTGCATGACAAAAGCCTGGGCCTGAGAGGCAGATACTGTAGTCACCTGGGCAGGGGAAGAGACCCGGCCCTGGCCCTGCGCTCAGCCCAGGTAACCAGGGATGCTTGGGAAATGGGTCAGCTTGTGACCAGGTTTGGCAACTTCGATTGGATCGGGCTGCTGAGGTCAGAGAGGGGATAAAAGGCCCTGGGGGAAGAAGAAGGGGAGCCTTTTGCTGGGAGCCATTAGCCATGCAGTCATCCAAGTGAACCTGAACGAGCCCTCTCTGCATGCCTTAAGAGTAATCTGCCTCCAGAAGAAATTCAACCACCTCTGGATGATGACAGTGAGTAAGCTACTTGAGATCCGATTAGATATTTAGAGAACAGTATTTCAGATGCGTGTTCAAACGTCTACCTCAGCCACTCTGGTTTGCTCTATGGGATTCCTTTGATATTCCTCTATTATTTCTGTGATATTGCTTTACCTTTTACCCTGTTTCTGCCCTACCC
>JAGPOW010002492.1:1034840-1068563 GCA_030014935.1 Caiman crocodilus | reverse complement strand
GAAGAGGAATTAAGAATCTGGAGTTATGTTGATGACATCGCTATTATGGGCCATGACAGCTCCATCGTTACCAGCATAGTCAACCAACTAGTAGCCCATTTTCAAAGTAAAGGATGGATGGTTAATGAGGAATAGTCGTGCCTGCATGCTGTAGCCAACATCACATTTCTCGGTACCTGATTTGTTGGCCCCATCCTTCATGGTATCTCTCATGATGGTCCCGACATCGATCCATTAAAGAAATCTTTGCCAGTAACCAAAAGACATTTTCACCAGCTTTTAGGTCACTTAAATTGGTACCGGCAAGATGTCAGTCCTAGCCATCTACCGCTCCTCGCTAAATTGTAGCGACAGATCCGTGAGAAGTCCTGGAAATCCACACCTTGGACGGAAGATCAATGGAACTTGCATCGCCTGTTGACCGCTGTCAAGGGTACGCAGCTCCACGCAGTCAACCTCGGTGATCCATTGGTCGTGACCTTTGGATTCACCACCAACCATGTGTGGGCTGTCGCACACAACCCTCGCAATGATCTGGTATATACTGCTCATAAGACTCTTCAAGCAGCACAACACCGGTATGGAGCCGTAGGAAAAATTCTCCTAGCTGGACAGCTAGTGGAGCCATTAGCAAGGGGGCACGGAACGCTCCGCGCTCCTGCAGCTACTTTGTTGCCTTTACTGGATGCAGAAAAAGTCGATCCTCATCTTCAAGGAGAGCCTAAGACGTGGAACACGTTGGTGCTCACCCATCACTATAACTGGTGTTGCTGGAAATTTGAAGACATAACACCCGACTCCAGTCCAAAGGATGAGAAAAAACACCCAACACTGTATGGAACTTCCGCCTCGGCCTGGATGGCCTCGGATGGGACCTCCCAACACGGTGGAGGCTATGGGTATTATTGTAAAGCTTGTCATGACGTAGAAATATTTCGAGCTCACCCAGATGACAACTCTGCCCAAAAATGTGAATTGCTAGGATTTCTTAAGGTGCTGCAACACTGTCTAACTCACCACAATGATACACTTCCAGTTCCAGTCATTGCAATCGACTCGCAATAAATTTATAAAATCCTCACCGGTACTGCTTTGCCCATTGAAAATTTGAGTGATTGGGAAGACATTTGGGAAACCTTGGCTAAATTTAAATGGCTTCCATTAGTTAAGCATACCAAGTCACACCGCCCCGACATCGATCCAGTGCACGAGATCATTGATAAACTCTTGGAAGATCCATTCTGGACCGACGTAGCTGTGCCTATTACCGCTACTCCCGGTTCTGAAGTAAGCCCATTCCTCGCGTGGCTTCATGAAAATTGGGGTCACCTGGGACTGCAGGCCAGCCATTGATGCTGGCATCAGGCTGCTACGGAGCTTACTTCGTATGGAGTTCAACGTGACTGGGAAAAGGTAACACAAGCCTGTGAAATATGTGCCAAAGAAAAGTGCCATCAAACTAGACATCGAGCTGGAGCTTTCAACCCCTCGCAATTCCAGGCAGGAAAAGCCTGGCAGATAGACTTACTCGGACCACTCCCGGGATCTAAGCCACCAAATAAGGGATTAGTCATCGTTGATTTGGGAACGTGCCAGCTGCAAGTCATTCCTCTGCAGAAAAGCAATGCCACTGCCATTATCTCCGCCTTAACCGCTGCATTTGCCGCCTGGCGAACTCCCCATGAAATTCAGTCTGACGGAGGACCCCCATTCAACTCTAATGCCCTGGAAAAGTTCGCCTGTCTTCACAACGTCGCATGGCATCTCCATCTGCCATACCATCCGCAATCCAATGGCATCGTGGAGCGACATATCAGCTTGTACAAAGAACAACTTCGTCTCAGTGAAGGAGGGACATATAAAAGCTGGACTAAGCACAATCATGACATCCTCATTTCACTGAACACTGCAAAGCCCCTATGGGATGAAACTAATGCTAAGAAATCTCTACCCTGGGAAACTAAATTCCATCCTGACAAGTTAGTGTGGGTCTCGATACCGCTCCCTTGCCAATCTCATCCACAAGTTTACAAGGGGACAGTTCAACGGTCAGAACAGTATCCTAACACCTATTCCATCCTGTTAGAGGAAAAGCCTGATTGTCCTCCTGTCATCATCCACCACAACTGGTTGACTCGTCGCTCCACCGTTCGCCCAGTTTTCTTGTAGCGAACCTGATTATTGCTCCCTTTTTGTTGTTTTTGTCTCCTTACAGGTCCAGTGGTGATGAAGTGGCAAATCTACAGCTGTTTGATCGCGCGATCCGCAAAGCACCAAGCCGCAGCACATCTGAGTCAACATAGAGATGGCTGCCTGTTTGTATGTTGTGAGCAGGGCGATCACTCTGTTCTTGCTGCTCCTGACAGGTTTTCCGGTGAATGAGACCAACTCCACAATCTCTAACTTGGTTTTGTCCCTTTTGTCACTTTGGGCGAACGTTACAGGAGATAGAGAAAAGTCTGGGCTCACCACATATTTGCGCTTGCCTCTTTCTGTTGATAACCCAGTGTTAACCCCTTTTGCATACCCTTTCAATGTTGATGGATGGTTTAAAGCCTGAAATACCGATCCGAATCCCAATATCATAGTAACTCAACATTCTTTTGTAAACCAACAACAGTATTCCTGACCACATAACTTAACCCTGACCAAGGTGAACCGCCCTATTTGTAGATCGGAGGCCGTACTTCCTCCCGATACCCCCACCCTGCTTTTCCACCCTTTTATCAACCCATGCCCCACTTATATTGTGTGTTCGGAAATACCATGGGGGGCTAACTCAAAGGAAGTAAAATGGTCCAGGGATGATAACTCGTTAACCTGGGATCCAACAACCATTACGCCAACATGGTACTTGGCCCTTTCCCCAGGCCCAAACAAAACAAAGGCATAAAATAAATCTGGCCCTGTTCCATCGACTCTTCAGCGGCTCCAATCGCTAGTCTTCTGGGAAGAGTCGCTGGCTATTAATGTATCCGATCCCAGTGACCTACACTCATATTTTTATCCCATTTTAAGACTCAGTCAGTGGTGCCATGGCTATGACACACCTCCAAACACAATTAAGCTCCCTAGAGATGTAGTCGTAACCAGATAGAAAAATCAAGGCTGTGCACTAATCAATAGGCCGGCTCCCATAGGAATGCTGTGGGCTTGCTTGGGTGGGCAACTTTATACTAACCTCCCTGCCACCCTAACAGATGTCCAGTGTTTTTTGAGTACAGTAATGCTTTGCCTTCCTTTAAGTGTTAACACAACTGACCCAGACAGCCCAGGCGTACTTCGTCACTATAAGCGACACGTTACGGTGTGGAGTAAGTTGACACAGGGCAAGCAAGTCTGTCAAAAATTTGTATGGGCAATTGAAGGCTACTTTGCATGGGGAATAGGAATAGGGAAAGCAAGAGTCGCTATCGCTGAGTTAGCTAAACAAGTTGAGATTCTAACTAATAGCACCAGAACATCTCTGCAGTTATTGAACCAGCAACTACAAGCAACATCACACATGACCATACAGTATCACTTAGCCCTCAACGCCATGTTGCTACACCTAGGAGGCGTTTGTCAGTTTCTTAACCTGTCCAAAGAATATTGTTATATTAGCATACCCAGCGTTACTATTCCACTAGAAGACCAACTTGACTGCATAAAACAAGTTGCTGCAGATATCAATAAAATTGCTGGAATCAGGAAGGGATGGTTAGTCGACCTTTTTAATTGGATGGGATGGGACATATCATCTTGGTTGATGCACTTGTTAACTCCGATTATTACCTTGTGTTTTTCCATAGCTATTGTTATATGTCTAGGTTGTTGTGTTTTACTGTTCATTAAGGAGCAATTTATGAAGTTATCTGCTTATATATATACTCGTTTGCTACCTGAACCTTGTGAAGATGACGAGCGCATGTATGAAAACTACCTCTAATCTGAGTGCTTAATCTATTGTGTCATGGCCAAGGGGGCATGTCATAACCAAATCAAGTGAGTGTCCCTAACACAATAGACCACCCCTCCAAATGACTGGCATCATCTTAATTAGGCGGAATATACCAAGTTTAAGTATTCCTACTTGGCAAATTTTCATTGGCTATTCTAAAGGTATAAAAGTTTGCGTTGTTTCCGCCCAAGTTGGAGAGCTCTGAACACATGGTAAGGTGCAGAGGACCTCGCCACGTGGCAGAGAAAAGCTGGCGGACTGATCACCCACCAACATCTCCCCATCTCTTCCTGATGTATTCCTTGTCCTGCATGCCTGTTGCGTCTACAGGTTTATCTTGTTAACTTGTTGTGTTATCTTCCTTCTGTAACTACGCAAGCAACTTTATTGCCTGCATCGCAGCCACCAGTGGCGTAAGTAAAGCTTAAGTAAAAGTTATTTTTGCAACCAATACACTGTATCTCGCCTCTCCATCCACCAGCCCACCTGACGTCCATTTAATTAAACACTGTTCCCCTCAGTCGGATCTGACCGGCCGGCCGGCCGAGACACCATCCTCTATGATGTACCTTAACTGTTTCTGGTAGCATGTATAGCAAATAGAGCTGTGTCCTGAATTTACAGTCTGAATTAAATATAAGAGACAGGATTATGCGGAGGGAACAAGCAACCATAGGGAATGGGCAGAAAAAGAGCTATACATATTCCAAGTCTGGACTGGCCCAGGGAGCATGGTCCCATTCTCCTAGGTTCTAGCTGTGCCTGTGGGAATTGTATTTCTTCTGAATGATTGAGGAAGTTTGAGGAAAGGAAGTCAGGAATGTGGAGGAGGGCAGAGGCCAGTGTGGGAGAAGGGCTGTATGAAGAAGTGGTTGAGGTTCATCTGCAAGCAAGCAGAAGCCTGATAAGTCCTTAGATAGAATGGGGAAATGACATGCAAGGGGGACAGATACTTCTGGAGGAGTGGGTGGAGATGTACTGGGTCTCTTCTAACATTTCTGAACGAGTTGAGCAGCCCCTGGCAGGGATAGAAATGTTACAGCTTAGGGAAAAGGGCAAACTGACTACCACCTGCAGGAGAGAGAACTGTCCTGTAGTAGTATGTTATCCTGGCAATTCACAGCTGCTTACAAGGGGAAGAGCCCCAAAGAGCTTACAGCACAGAACAAACTGCAGTGAGGAAGAAGAATGGACAGTTAGGGGTAGAAGGTGATGTTGGTGAGAGGCTGGTCTGGGTCTTCCATGTACAGCAAACACTTCTACTGGGGTCCCCTAACATAACCTCATTCCAACCCGTGTCATCCCCAGGATCCAAAAAGTTCTTTTCTCCCATCCCTGTTACATCCCTTGAATACAAAGATCCAGAACATCTATCAGCTGTAGCTCAGTGCAAGAACCAGAGCAGAGATAGAAGTGGAAGCTGAGTAGGACATCTCCACAGTGAGTAATCCTGGTACTGCTTTCTTCCTGCCCAGCTATGTAGCACCAACCTACTTGAACTAGCATGAGATCTGCTCACAGTCTCAATTTCTTTTCTTATGGTCTATTTCATATGGTCATCATTCTTGCTGTGGTCCTTTGCTGGGAAACTGGCACTGTCTTGTCTTCGTTTCTAGAGCCTCTCCCCATCTGATTTTTCCAATATGCTTTTTCTGTCTGCTTTTGTACTTTTTAATGGCATACTCAACTGGAGCTTCTCTTGATTGAACTGTGTACAGTCATAGAGTTTAAAGCTACAGGGGATCATTATATCTGCTACTCAGATTTCCTGTGTAGAGCAGGCCCTGGCAGTTCACTAGGTTACACTGCCTTTGAGTTCAATTATGCAGCTGGCTAACCTGTCTTATGTGAAATCATCCAGTCTGGATCTGAACAGCTAGAGAAATGGAGACTTCGTATTCTTGGGAGTTTGTTCCAGTGATTAATCACACTCATTAAAAATTTATGCCACATTTCCCATTTTAATTGTCTGGCCTTAGCTTTCACCCATTAGTTCTTATGCCTTTCTCTGCAAGATTAAAAAAGCCCACTAATAGATGGTACTTTTTCTCTAAAGATACTTACTATCCATAATAGTGTTATCTCTCCATCTTCTTTGAAAAATTGAACAGATTGAGCACTTCAAGTCTCTCAGTGTTGGGCAATGTTTCCAGTCTTCAAGTCAAATAATTTCTGAACTGTTTCCAGTGTTTTTGCATCCTTTTTTAACATGGTGAGATCAGGTTTGTGTGCAGTGTTCCGATGTCAGTGCAGTGCTAAATACAAAGGTAAAACAGCTATCTCACTCACTACTCCCCAGCTGACACACCAGGGATTGCATTAGCCCTTCTCCAGCTTGAGTGACTTGCCTGTTTTTACCCCTAAATGATTTTAGTCACTACTTTTCAGGGTACAGCCCCATACACTTCTGCAGGGATGGCTTTCATTTTCTTTTCATAGATATGAGACATTTTCTGTGGCTGTATTAAAATTAATTTTATTTCATATTTCATAGACATTAGGGCTGGAAGTCTGGGGTTACAGGATCCCAGCAAGATAAATGTCCAATTGACTCTTAAATGAATCCAGAGTATTGTGTTTGAATGATTTCTCTATAAGATTCTTCTAGCCTTGTAATTATTTTCCATTGGCTAATTTTATGTCGACTTAATTTTATCAGTGTAGATTTTATATTTATTTGCAGAGCATTGGTGAAAATGTTGAAAAGTGTTTGACTTAGAAAAGTCCCTACAAAACCCCACTAGAAATATTTCTATTCAGCAATGATGCCTCATTAACAACTAATCAGATCATGATCTATGGCTCCTGGACAATCATTAACCTGTACTCCAATGATCAGCTCATCTGTATTTGTCCAACATAGTTACTTCATGTTGGGTATGAGACCTTTTAAACTGAAATATTATCATCTCTGTTTTTTTAGAAACTCTAATGGTGTTTTACTGCTGGTTGTATGAAATATCCAGTGTGACTCCCAAACTGAAGTTTGCCATAACACACTTCTTCCATGCATTACAGAACTGTGTAAGGTGCATCTCACCCTATCCTCAGATTCTATTAGTATCTCCTGGGCCTGTTAGATAGCACACTGATCCCTCTATTCAAGTCTCCATGTTCCAGGTTATCAGTAACTCTGAAACAGGAAATAGTGTCTTTAATATAGACTGGCCCAAACACATCTCTTTCACCTACCCTTGCCCCTCCTGAACTATCAGTAACCAGTTATTGTAACATTCCAGGCGTTCAAATTACTCCAGATCTGAAGTAATTGCAATAATATCAGATTTTCTCTCATCCATGAAAATGTCCAGTTTCTTTTGTTTATTATCCAGGCTCCACTGAACAAATTGAATTTTTTTCACATTCTTTGCCCCAATGATTTAATTTAGTCACAGCTTCTTGAGTCTGTTTTGTATATTTAAGTTTATACTGTGTTTGATTCCTTTGCCCTTGCTCACCCTTTGCACTGGTATGGCTTAGGTGCTCTAGTTAGTCACCAGTTGCAATTAGCCTGCCCACCTCAGGGATGTATGCCATGCCTTGTACAGCTCTTCTCTGCTAAAATGTGGGCCCATGTTCCACAGCCGTGTGCCCTGCCAGTTGTGCAGGCTGTGGTTCACCTCAAGCATTTTCTGTCATCTTTTGCTTGAAGGGGACAGTGAACACCACTTTATGACATTGGTAAATGCTGTGAAGTCAAAACTGACTGGAATGATCACTGAGACAATCCCTCCAAGTTTTCTTCAGCTCTCTGCTGAGGTCCCTGAAGTCTCCTATAATCTGTATTGTTGTGTGCTATGTCATATACAACTGGAGACTTGCTGTCAGCTCCAGAATCTTATTTAGTCATGCAGCATCTTTTCAGATCCTTACTCGAAGGAGACAGCACATTGTCCTGTCATTCTTGTTTTTGTCCCTGCTACTGAATACTCTGTCCACTCTTCTTAATTTGGAGTTGCCAGTGGCTATTATCTGTTTTCTTATGGTGTTTGAAGAACCTTTCTTGAGCCTGCTTATGATATGAGGCCAGCAGCTAGATCCTCTGGAGTGCTCTATTCCATTCCACTAGATGAATAACCAGAGACATCCCCTATAGATGTCCTCGGTGAGTGTTATAGTGATTCAGTCCTACTCGGACTGACTGCTTTGTGCCTCTCTTCCACCATTGGTCATGCAGTCCTAGGCCTCTCCTTTAGAGTCTGCTCTCTCCATATCTGTTTCTGCTGTTCTTTCATCTTGAGGTGTCTGTGACAAATCTTATATCCTCTGGCAGGCCTGATTGGTAGTCACTTGTTCTTCCTGTTGCGTGACCCTTTTAATGTGGCTGGGGGAGAGGGAGTGCACTGGCATTATAAAATCCTGGTGGGGACAGGCACTGATGCTACAATCTTTTGACTGGCTGGACAATAGTGTTGCTTTCCTTAAACTGAAGGAGACTCTAGCCCTGTTGAGTGGCACTAATGAAGTTGTTGTCAGTGTGGGTGTCGGGAAAAGTGCACAGTATTATCCAGATGTGCACAGGGCTGAGGTTTGTGTCCAACACAGCCTATTTGTGTGGCACAGCATTGACCTCCTTTTCTATCTGTCCCCAGGTAGTCGTACAATTGACGGATGACCTGCTCTCCCAAGCGGTGATGATGGTGGAGAACAGCCGGCCAACACTGGCTATCAACCTTTCTGGAGCCCGTCAGTACTGGCTGGAGGGCATGCTGCGTCATGAAATAGGTCAGAAGACAGGGTTCAGGACGGGGCTGGGGACATCAAAGCAAACAGGGACCGACTTGGAAATAAGGTTCCTGCCTTTGAAAGGAAATAAAAATAGAGCATCATACTAAATAGTGCATCTGGAAAGAGAAGGTGTTGTGTGGGTGTTCTGAGATGGGGGAAGATTGGGATAGAGAAGGCTTCTTCTGTCACATAACAAGGAGAATTAGCAGAGGCATAACTAGCAATTTTGGCACCCTAGGCAGAGAGGCCAAAGAGTAAGGAGCGGGGTGCTAAGTACCAGAGAGTTACCTGACCATTAGCTCAATGTGGGATTTCAAAGACCCCGACTTACCACACATGTTTTGTCTGCTGTGGTGGAAGCTACTGCTGTTGCTGCTGCTGCCACCATGAGACAAGCCTTCCCAGGGATTACCATTCTGGCACTCCCTCTAAATCAACACCTGGGGTTGATGCCCTGCTCACCCTGCCTTAGTTATACACCTGATTGCCAGCCATGAGTACAGCTGAAGACTGTACATGAGGCACAGGCAAGAGTACAGCTGAAGCTGAAGACTCCAAACCTATCTGAAATGACTGCTGTGTAAACTTTCCCAGTGTGATAGAGAAGCATGTTCACCCCAGGGTTTGAGATAATGAATATACCCAGCAAAACAAGTCATAAAAACCGTCTTAAAGAAGGAAATCCGTAGAAAACAGCTTACCTGAAAGCCATAACCCAAGTTTTGATTACTAATGGGCTATTGGTAAACAGCCAAAATGGCATATTAAGTACATACATGCATTTTGTAGCCCTTGTTATATTGATAACAATAAGTGAATATGTAACTCTATGTAGTTCATGTATAGGTGTCTGTTATTATATGCTTAAACTGAGCTTTCTTAACAAAGCTGTTAGAATCTTTGCAGAAAAATATAAAGGATTGGGGGGAAGCTTAGTTACTGTGACTATGAAATAACGAAAAGGAAGCAGGTAAAAGATAAGGAAACATTCTTGATCAATGAGGAAAGGGGTAAGAAATCCTCTCTTCAGTGTTTCAAGGCCATAACTAGTTTGGGTTAGATCTCAAGGATCAAATGTGAAATACAAAAAGAATCAAAACTACCCAATCAGAAGTTGTTTGGTAGAGTTGCATGTGCATGTATGCATTTGTGTGTGCACATGTGGGCTTCATAAGAAGGAAATGAGAAAAACACAGGGAGTCCCAGAAGGGACCACCTCCTGCTATGATTCTCACACTGGTCCTCGTCTTCCTTCAGCAAAAGTACAGGTACAAACTAGTTCTTTGCTGTAGTGGACAGCCAATAGACAGAGGGGTAAGTATGTATATGTATCTTATGCTCGGGTTGTTAACAATAACAGGTCAGGCTATGGTCTTGTCTCCTGCCTATTCTATTAGTGGCCAAACCATAGATTTCATAGATTTCATAGACATTAGGGCTGGAAGGGACCTCGGAAGATCTTCAAGTCCAGCCCCCTGCCCCAGGGGCAGGAAGCCAGCTGGGGTTATAGGATCCCAGCAAGATAAGCATACAGTTTGCTCTTGAAGGTGTTCAATGTAGACACTCGAACCACCTCCAGTGATTTATGACACACTAGCAAACTACCCGTCAAAAATGACAGAGGAAGGGGACAGAAGCCTGCGTCTGGCTGCCTCTGGCTGGAGCCAGGGCCAGAGCCAGGGCCGGGGATGCAGCCACTCCCTACGTCTCCCCCACCACTTTGGGCCACAGCTGTCCCCCCGCCAGGCCCTCCTCCCCCTGTTGCTTTGAACCGAGGCTGCGGCCATGGCTGCTCCCCACCTCCCCCCTACTACTTTGGGCTGAGGCCTGCGACTGATGCCTGCAACTGCAGTGGAGGTTGTGGCATGAATACACCGATAATCTAGGTAGCAGGAGGGAGTCTTTTCCTGAAGGCCTCTGGCTTCTGGAAGTAATGCACTGAACTGGAGGTACCTCAGCACCAGAAAGATACTGATAGAATTAAGGCAGAAAAGAGCAAACACATGTTCAGGGGCTGTCTGGGACAAATACTATGGCTCCGTGAAACTGGCTATGCACAGAAGCAGAGAGGCTAAGGATATGTTTCCAGTGTCTAAGGGCTGTGATATGGAGGGCTCCATGGAGAAGTTATTCTGGGCAGCACAAGTTGGGCTGAGACCCAGGTAGCATTCACTGATGGTTTTGAAGAAGGAGTCCCTGTCACAAAGTGGCTCTGTCATCTTCAAGGGCCCTTGTATATCCCTATATGTGGAACTCAATCCTGGCACTGAGTACAAAACAACATGCTGTGTGAGAGGGGGACCGGGCTCCAAGCACCTGTCTTGGCACTGGATGTTTGCCATTGAAGGCTCTAAGATCAGAAGGGAGCCTCTATTGCCCCCCACTACCCTGTTGAGTAGGGTTAGCATAAGATTTGTACTTACTTTGAATTGAGTCAGTGCAGGGCTTGTTTAGCACTACCACAGTGCAAGGCTAGTGGCAGGAAAATACTAGAGCTCAGAAAAGAGAGTTTCAGTGATGTGTTACCAGAGAGTGAGGACATTGCAAGGCAGTGTCAATGCAGCATCAAGGCAGAAAAGTGTAGAATAGGCTTTGTTTTCATTGCTTAGAAGTAGCATGAGCCTGCTATGGACTAACTGTTACATTAGCTATCATGCTACTCAGACATAATTGTGGCAAGGTGCCTTAGTTTTACCACAAGACAAGCAAGTCATGGTTAACCGTAGATGGGGGTGGACCTCTGACTCTGCATATTAACTGCTTTTCATCTGCCCTGTGGTAAAACTAAAGTTCCTTGTCCTCCCTATGATGACTTAGGAGGCTAGCTACTGCACAGTGAGTTTCTCCTGGTTGAGACACCTTTTTTAAGAAGTGAAGAGAGCTGTGTGTGTCTATGTTATGATACAATCTTTAGATGCACTAACACATGCTGATTTTTCCACAGGATCCCACCTTATTCAGTACATGGGATAGATCCATGGTGGCCAAACCACAGTTTGTGAGCAATAGGCAGCTCACTGCCATGGTACTTGCAGCTCTTGCCCCACTTTTTGAAGCCCCACTCACTTCTCTTGGGACTGCCAGCTCAGGAGCCAGCTGCCAGAGCGGGGGCTGCAAACGTGCTGCTTAACTCAGGGCACTCTCCCTGTGGGGAAAACCAGAGGGCTCAACGCTCAGCACCCCCTCCCCTTTCCCCCCCACTGGGTTGCTCAGTCTCCACCTCCCCCCACCCTTTCTGGCTCTTGAACTTCATGTGGAGGATTAGATGTGGCTCTCAGGGTGAATAACTCTAGCCACCCCTGGTATAGATGGTTCTTATTTAATGATGAAATACTCAATATTTTGAATATTTCTTATTGTTTCATGTGTGGCCTAGGTCACACATTGCCCTGGAAACAGAATTATTCATATAATTTTTTATGGTACTTGTTGCAGTTGTATCCAAGTGCTTAAAAAAGATTGATTTTCACAACTCACTGTGGGATAAGCCATCAGTATTACTCCTGGGCCACGTGCTTGGAGTGGTGGTCCAAGGCACAAAGAAAGTAAGGTCAAAAGAGTCTCTTAATTTTGGATGCCCAATTCAAGATATCTAGGGCCTGATTTTTGTCCAGAATGTTTAGCATTACATAGCACGATATGTGTTTATGTGTCCAACGCACTGGCTTCAGTTACAGCCGTGAGTGCTCAGTCTGACCGAGGAAATAAAGCTGCACCATTAGCAAGTGCCTGTGAGAGTGACTTGCCCAACATCTCACAAGAATTCTGTAGCAGAAGCTGGACACTTCTCTAGAGCAGTATTCACCTGACTTAATTATGAAACTGTCCTTTCTCTCCCTCTTTCACTCAACACTTTTTGTTTCTTCAGTAAATGAATCAGGGATCTTAGAGGCTTGTTCATTGTACACCCCCAGTTGATCCTCGCAGCAGGTTCATCCTGTGCACTGAATGAAGGAAAGGTCCTGTTGAAATGTGAGAATATGACCATGTAAGTGAAGGCTGAGTCACATGTAGATTGAATTAAGACAGCACAATCAATCTTGGCTGAGCAGTAGCTGGCATTTTCTACTGTTGAGTGCTGGAATTTGCAATCTTAGTGTTCTTTAATATATTATTTATGTGCGTGCATCTTAGTTTCTCTGATTTTAAAAAATCCTCAATTTATGATTAAAAAAAGTAATACCAAATCCACATTTTCCCATGATTTAAAAGAAACACCACTAATATATAGAGATAGATTTTATTTATGGAAAAATGTGGATTTGAGGTTACTTTTCTTTAACTGAAAATTGGGGATTTTTTAAAATCAGAGTGTGAGCATGTGATAGAGCATTTTTGGTGCTTGTCACTTTAAAGGCTTAAGAAGGGAGCTGCCAGGTGGCTGAATGCAGCAGCCATTTTTAAACTTAGGCCAGAAAGACAGAAGTGCAGGCTGAGTAGCCAAAGAGGCAACATCAAGCTGAGCTGCTCCTAGAACACCTTGAAGGTGAGGGTAGGAACTATGGGAGATGGTTTGGAGCCTCCTGGTCCTGGGTATGACCTGAAACTGCACCCTGCTGGGGAAGCATGGCCTGGTAGGGCTCCTAGTGATGTGGGAGAACCCAGGAAATGTCAGGCCAGTTACCTCCCCAGGGAAAGATGGGTAAGGGCACCTCAAAACCTCAGTCCCTGCTATATAGGGGAGAATATACAAACTATGGGGTCAGGTACACCGAATAAAAGGCACCTGAGCCCCTGGGGGGTATAAGACCCCAAGCCCTGGAGAAGGGGCATAGATTTAGCCCAGGAGAAGAGGCATCATGGAGCCCAGGAGAGGTATAAAGGTAACCCCAAGGAGGGGCGGAGAGTAGCTTCAAGGGGGACCAGAAAGAGCTGAGTGCCCTGGAAAGACCCTGTGGCTAGATTCAGCCTAGGGTCAGGCCTGGACTGTCCTGAGCTGGGTTCCAAAGGCACCGAGAGGATTGTGGGGTTGATTGCCCAGGGTGAGTAAGGATGATAGACTGAAGGCCCTTCCTCGGGAACAGGGCAGAGTAGAAGAGGCCTAGAAGAGGGATGGAATGAAAGATGCCCTGTGAGAGGAGATGGAGAGAGGCCTGGTGAGAGGCAGTAGTATGACTGAGTGAGTGGAAGAGGCCTAACATGGGGCAGAGCCTGACCTGGCTCCTGGCCAGAGCATTTATAACCATGGATGCTATCTGTGAGGCATGGGCCGCAGTGTAGGGGAGGTTTGGAGCTGCAGATATTACCCCTAGACATCAGGGGTTCAAAATGGGTAGCCTCCAGTCTAAATACCATCTTTGTTATTTACCAACAAGGCGTGGCAGATGAGCTAGGCAGGCGGCATGCCCATAGACAGGAGGTAGGCCAGTGCTAACACCAAGCCTGGAAGATTACCCTGTCACAGAGTGGGTGGACTTACCTGCTATTTTTTGTCCCATTGGAACCACGGGGACTTCTGTCTTGGCCTCTCGCCCTCTCGCCTGCCACGTCTTTGATGTTAGATTAGTTCTTGGGTGTTTAGATGGTATCTCCAGTTATGATCATATGGGTGAGGTTGGTCTTCCACAGGGCTCCACCACCCCTACACCCTGCCCCTTTCCTCTTGGGTAACCAGTCATCTCTTCCCGGTACTGAGTGCGAGTTGCTGGTTCTTGGATCCTCTCCAACCTGGTTGAGAGGTTGTGGCCATGCCCACTAGGCAAGTCACTCTTCCTCAACTGTCTGCTTCCTCAACTCTTCTTGCAGTAGTCTTCCTTCTCTCTGGGATCAGTGGGTCCTGGGGAGATGGAATCTCCACCTGCCAGTCCCAGGTTCATGTTCAGATGTGACTAGGTCTCAGGTGTTGACTCCAGAGCTTGATTAATCAGAACTCATATGTACAGGGGATTGGGCTCTCCCCTGCTATACTTCCCTAGCTCAGGATTGCTATATAACACCACAGAAGAAAAACTTCTGAGTCTGCACTGTGCTATTGGTCCACTGTCTGCAGCTACTCTGAGCCAGTGGACTTTTTTACTCAGTTTCTCCAGGCAAATCCCTTTTCTATCTGGGTCTATCCAGGACCCTCCAAGGCTCACTGCCTTTGGTATCCCCTCTTTCCCTCTTTCCTGAGGGTTTAAAACTCTGTCCCTGGGGTACTTCTCCCAGTGTCCCTGTCTCCCTGGCCACCCATAAGCACCCCACTATCCAGCTTCACTTATCTGGGTGATAGGTCAGGCTGGTGCTTCACTCAGGGTTGCAGTCTTCCTGGCATCCCCCGAGGGTTCAGCTAGCTGGGTCTTGGCCGTGGTAGAATCATCCTCCTGGTCTGGCTGCAGTGTCCCCTTTTTTTTCCATGCTGAATGCCAAGCCCTGCTTGGCCTTCTCCCTTTAAACTTCCTGGGCTTTCCCTGTAGGACAGTCAGCATAGGGCTTCAGGGCACGTGCTTCCTGGGCCAGGTGTGTGGCCCCTGCTCTTTTCCCTGGAGCTTCTCTCGGCACGCTGGGGAAGTGCTGCCTGTCTGGGACCCTGCCAGGTGAGTTCCCCTCTCCTGTGTTTCTCTAGCAGCCTGGTTTCCCTGGCCCCTGCCGGGCAAGTTCCCTCCCTTGGAGTTCCCTCAGAGCACCAGGGCAGCGCTACTCACTCTGCCTCTGCTGGGTGAGTTCCAAGCCTCCCAGTGGTTTCCCTCAGCGTGCCAGGCAGCATAGTGCTCCCAGACCTGGCTGGATAAGATTTTCCTTTGGGGCTTGTGGCCAGCAGGCTGGGATGGCACCACTTGTCCAAGCCCCACCAGATGCATTTTCCCTGTTCTGACCCCTCCTGCACCGGTCTAGCAGGAGCTGCTCCCCAGTCCCTGCTACACACCCTTCCCTTTAGATCGACCACCAGGGTGGCCTTCCCATTGCTTTTTATGACTTTTGTCCCTTGAATGAGTCCTGGATTTCCCTCCACCGTTCCCAAGTCTGAATCGTCATGACTGTGGGACAAGTCGGCGTTCACGTTCTTTATCCTGAGTCCCCTTTGGTTGAGCCCTCTGTATGCTTGTTGTTGCCCTCTGCATGCCTGCTAAGAGAAAGTCAATCAGTTGCTTATAAAATATGAATTTTAAAGAAGCTAAGGAGACAGGTTAAATAAGAGAGTGGGCCTGAAAATGCAATACATCTGAAAAGGCAAGATTATTATGAATTAGACAAGTCTACATGAAGAAAAATATATACAAAAAACAAAATAGAAAGTTGTAGAGCTGTGGATATGCAAAACTGATATTGGGGGTCTTTGAGAAATAAGCAAGATAAAAGAATGAGGAATTTGAGAACACAGGACTGATAAAAGAGCCTAAAAAGAACGTTTTGGTTAAAATATAATTGCAAAATATACTAACCACAGAACCAGGTTTTTTGTTCTAAATAATTAGTGAGATGATGGCATATTGTATTGTTCAATTATAAATTGACTCCACATTTTCAGGTACAATTTTAGGGAAAAATTCTTTTTTTCCTGAATAGAAGTTCATAGTTACAGATAAAGACCTTAAACTGTTATTACCATTACAAAATCCACAAGAGAAACAGATAATCAAGAAAGGACCCAAAGGAATGCACTGAGAAACCTAAAATAACAACTGCCTTGGAAAAAATTCTCGCTTTGTATTTTTGTTGCATAAAGAAAATATACTGCAAGTACACAAGTCAGGACTGCTGCGGTCCCAATTATAGGTTGACCCTGTACATAAGTTAAGTGTAATTTTATGGCTCTTTTCACTGAAAGAAAAGGTAGACTTATCACCAGGACAATACAACATGTTATCGAGTTTAATATGATAGGGTATGTGGTAATGAGACTCAAGTAGGTTGTGGTCTTCAATTTGATGTGCATCCTAACATTGGATCACAGCCCACTCTCTCATCACTTGCTTTTGAAATGGATTACTTTGTGATTTTGCTACAGATGTAATCTCTATATAATTTTTTAACTGAGCATTAGCTTAGTCACTCTTAAGTTTTCTAGGGTCTCCAACCTAAGACGTTTATATCTGAAGCCAGTTTGGAGGCCGAACTTGGTGAGATAGCAGTAGTTTAAACACTTCCTAAGATTAGAGAAACTAACAAGAATTAGTAGCTCAGGATGTTTCCCCCTTCACGGCACTTGGGCACCAGGGCACCTCTCGGGATAGTAGCAGTGCTAATACAGGAAAAGCAGTATCCCTGCTCTCACTTCTCATGAGCAGAGCCACAACACCCCTCCTTCCTCACCTTCCTGTCCTGTTCCCTCTCCACCCATCCACTAATATGGTAAAAATCTGTCCCTGCCCCTGCAGTCCCAGGATGGCACTTGCTCAGCTGCCCCATGGCCCACAGTCATTCTAGGAACCTGGAAGAGCTGTAAGGGACTGAGACATGCTTGGTGCAGAATTTAGCTACCAGTCTCTTAACAAGTCTCCATTAAGTGTGTGCAAAGTTAGATTTTTCAGAGGTTTGTAACTTCTCTGTATCTGGGCAGATTTCATAAGTACCGTGTCCCTGACACCAGTGTAATCCCTATGTCAGATGTCTGGCCCCTGCTTCCATCCATGTCTGGTCACTATCTGCACCACCAGTCTTGTACTATGTCAGGGAAAGCATCACTGCTCTATTAGAGTGCCTGAAAAATTCTTGCAACTTCTTTTAACAGCGTTTTTTTGCTAATCTTATTGAAAGTAGTCACATCATTTTTGCTGAAGCTTTTCAAATAATCCAGCTTTGTGGCTAATGCCCAGCATAGAAAATTTTTGATTGAATGAGTATGAGTTTGGCCAAGTTAATAGGAACGGAAAACCAGATCATATAATGGGAATTGTTGGGCAATTTTAGTATAGTATTGCTGCCTATGCTACCCCTATTGTTAGAATAGCATAGTACAAGCTAGTGCAATTTTTTGTTAGGGTTTAAGGCCAGATGGAATCAATAGACTATCTAGCGTGACAGCCTATATAACACAGGCCACAGAATTTCAACCAGTTACTTCAGGATAACCTTCCCTTATTTGACTAAGTACACCTTCCACAAAGACACCTGGTCTTAGTACAAGAGATGGAAAACCCCTGCTTTCCTTGGCCATTTTCAGTGGTAAATCATCCTCCCTCCAACCAAAACATTTTGCATTCCAATTTGCCTGGCTTCAATTTCCAGCCCTCAGTTGCCTTGTGCCTTTCTCTGCCAAGTTAAAAAAAACCCTTTGCTGCCCTGAGTTGTCTCCCTACAAAGGTATCTACATTCAAGTCACCTCACGGTCTTCCTTTTGATAATCTAAACAGATTGAACTCTTTGTGTGTCTCACTGTAAGGCATCTTTCCATGGTGGTAGGATAGTGGCCATGCAGTGGTATGATGTTGTTAAGGTGGGACAGTGAAACATAAGGATATTGGAGAACAGTTTGAGTAGGATAGGGAAGTGATAGGGTGGGATGTCAAAGGATTATGTCAGGGTAACAGAGGAAGTGTTAATATATGGGTAGCACATCTGGAGGGTAGCAATGGGAGGGTAAGGACAGCTGCCATAGAGCTTAGCTAATACCTGCTGTGTTAATTACCTCTAGAGAACGAGACTAAATGCCAGGAGTTTTGTTTGACCTTTATTTATTGAAGGAAAAGCTATGGAGTGGGGGAGTTTGTCTTGGCTCATATCACTGAGGAGAACAGTGATCCCTCTGTTTTTCTTTGGCACTTTGGATGATCTGTGTGAGTCTGGGTAGTGCCTGAATATGTTCTGTCTCATCTTCTCCAGGTACCCATTACATCCGTGGAGTGAATAATGCCCACCAGCCCTGGCATAGCTCAGAGGGCCGCAAACAGTATGGCCTGAAACCTGCTAACCCCACAGAGGAAGGCCTGGCTAGTCTGCACAGTGTTCTCTTCCGTAAGCAGCCTTTCCTGTGGCGCGCGGCACTGCTATACTACACCATCTACCAGGCCAGTCACATGTCCTTCTGCGCACTCTTCTGCGACCTGGAGCAGTATGTGCAGGATGCCAGAGTACGGTGGGAGTACTGTGTGCGGGCAAAGCGAGGGCAGACTGATACATCGCAGCCAGGTGAGCAGACATGGCCACTTCAGAGCCCCACTGTGCACCCAGGGGTGGCAGGACCAGGTGCATGCACTGTAGCTCAGGCTGCCACCCACGCCTCGGCTGCATGGGGCCAAGGGACCATCCGTGGGTCTGACAGAATCCTTTGGCAGGCCGGATCTGGCCTGCAGGCTGTATTTTGCCCACCTATTTGTTAGAGAATGCTAACAATGAGAAAAGTGAGGCAAGCAGTGGCAGCTCAGTGTCTTGAGCTGGTATCTTTAGTGGTAATTCATATATTAGCCTGAATAATATCACCTCTTGTGGGTTAGTATCTGCATCGGTCTGGAACTTACATCACCATCTATTACCTGCATTAGCAGCCAATTTGCAGGCATTTAGTTTTGAGTCTTTACACAGTTAGTCCATTCCTGATCATTCTTTCTCTTTCTCTTTCTCTTTCTCTTTCTCTTTCTCTTTCTCTTTCATAGTTTCATAGTTCTGTTTCTCTGAGGAGCCATGGGTAGTGGTCTTTAAATATCTGAAAGTGTCATAAGGAGAGAGAGAACAACTGTTCTTCTTTGTGTCAAGGAGACAGGGCATGAAGCAATGGCTTTAAATTCCAGCAAAGGCAATTTAAATTAAATGTCAAGAAAATTTTCTTTACTGTTAGAACCACAAAAATGGGGTGTTAGAACAGTGGGGCTGTACAGGGAAATTGTGAAATCTTCTTCACTGGAGGTGTTCAAGAGGAGGCTGGATAAACACTGGATAGCAATGATTTAGGAATAGCGCTCCTGTATTGATGCACTGTCAGTAAAACTGGAGGCCTGGGCTTCTGTCTCCAATAGATACCATAAAGTAATGTGTACTTCAGCTCCATCTAACTCATACTCTATTGATAGATCTCAGCTGTGACCACTGTGACCTCTACACAATTAAGGCTGAGGTAGAATGTCTTAACCACTACATAGACTGTATAGCTCTCAGCTGTGCTAAGCTATAGCTATAAAAGCATGTCAAGTCATTGTTGTGGTTTGATGTAAAGAAGGAGGTAGATATATGTATTTCCTTTTGGTATGAATTATATGTGGAAGGGGAGGCCTGATGAAGTGCTGATGGATGCTGTTGACATGACTGCAACAGTGAGAACTCCAGAGTTGCCCATGCTGACATCTAGGTCTGTTTACTGAGCTCTAGGCAGCAGGGCAGGGACCAGATGCAGAGCTACATGCAGCCGAAGAGATCCACAAGGACTTAAAGAGCAGCAGGGGAGAAGGCAATGGCTTCAGCTCAGGGCTTAAGCTACAACGTCTGAGAGCAGGCTGAAAGCTGAGCCATATGACCTTAAAAAAAGTGAAGCCCCAGCCTACATAAAGCCTGGATCCTGGGTGATGGGGCAGTCTGGCCCTGACAACTCCTGCTGCCCTGGATAGCAACAGAGGTGAGCCTAGGCAGCAGTGACACCTGGGGAAGCTGTAAGAGGTAGCAGCTACAGGGTAGAAGTGGCTGAAACCCTGAAGAACTCCAAAGGGAATATAACAGGGTGTTGCAGCTGGCACAGAGTAACACCAGAAAATGAGGAACAGCTGATAGGGGTGGTGTGGAGACTACAGGTAGGGGTGCCTAAAAAACACCCTGCAGCAGGAGAGGCTAAGCCTCAAATAGAGCCTTTACAGGGTCTAGAACCCAGGAAACTGTATGAGAGCTAGTGCCAAACCACTGAGAGACTATGAGCAACTTTGCCCTGGGTCAAAGGCACCAGGAGAGGCTGAGTGGGACCAAGAGGAGCCTTGCCCTGGGTCAGGGGTGCTGGGAGGCTAAGAACATGAGACAGAGCCAAGGAGCTTGGAAACCTGTATGGGCGTGTCCAAACAAGCATGCACGTGCCTTCTGCAGTGTCTCAAAGCCCTTTGAGATTCTGCAAGAGGTACATGCAAGAATGAGAAAAGTTTCCCTGTGCTGCAAATTAGTAAAAAAAATTTGCCAGAAAAAACCTCAGAGAAAAAAACCTGAGGCATTCAGAGGCTGGGTCCTCCACAGAGATGCTCTGGTAGCAGCCAGAGCATCTCTGTGCTTGGCCCTCACCCTGGTGCTGAAGCATGCTGCCTGCCCATGCAGGGCAGGCAGTGTACCAGCCACAGGAAGCTGGACCCAAGATCCAGTGCTGGTAAGTAAGGGGTGGAAGGGGCTGGAGGAGGGGGCAGGGGACCATGGGCGTGGGACCCCTGCCGGCCCCAACCACTTCCCAGCCCCTCGATCACTGCCCCACCTGGCCCTACCCCCCGTCTACCCCTCCAACCCTGCCCTGCCTGGCCCCAGGCCCCCAAGCCCCCCCAAGTTCCCTGATCACTGCTCTTCTGGGCCCTAGCATCCCAGCAAGTGAAAACCCCTCAAAAAACACCCCTGCACTCACTGGAAGTAGCAGCTGCCATCAGGGTCACTGGGGCCCCCATGCACAGCCTGTGGCTGAGTGACTGCCACAGCAGCCCTAGCCTGAGCCCTGCTGTCCCCGCGCTACCCGGTGTTGCATGTTGGGGCTCTGTAGGAGGCCCTGGAGCCCACACAGCCCCTGCTACTGTCTGTGAGTAGAGGCTTTTTTTTCCTTTTTTTGTTTTTTTTTTGTAAGTGCCAGAGGCTGGGGTTGGGGGGAGGCAGCCATCAGGGGGCTGGGGGTGCAAGCAGGAGATGGGGCTGAGCAGGGCAGCCACTGGGGGGCTGGGGGAGGGGGCAAGGGGTGGGGCTGGGTGGGGCAGCCACTGGGGGGCTGGGGGAGGGGGTAAGGGGTGGGGCTGGGTGGGGCAGCCATTGGGGGGCTGCAGGAACCAGCAGGGGATGGGGCCAGGCAGCGCAGCAGTCTGGGGGGCTGGGGAGCAAGGGGGGGTGGGGCATGTGGGCCCTGAAGGGGGGGGTGATGGCCCCTGCAAGGGCCATTTGGCCCCTGTTGGGGGGCTGTAACCCCTGTTGGGGGCTGTATTCCCTGTGGGGGGCAGCAAAACATATAGGTATTTAGAAGTCACTTTATTATGATGATAGAGACACTTAGGCTTCCAAATCGCTTTAACATTGTAGATATATCAATAAAACATTGCCCAACTGATTGCTGTCTTTCTATCTCTCCCTCTCTCTCTACATATATAGTGGTCTTTTGTTTTAATTGTGAATATTGAATATTGGGGTATTTTACAGAGTGACTTTGGGATTTTTTTATCAGGGATTTTTCAGTTTTCAAATAGGGAACACCAGAATTCCTGCTAGGGAGGCCAGTGGCAGGACTTTGGACCCAGCTGGAGGTGGCTGACCTCCTGGCCAATTGTGTCCAGGAAGCCATGCTTTGACAGTTCAAAGCAGGCCACCACACCTGGAACATCTTCCAGGCGATAGCTGCCCAGATGGCCAGGCAGGGGGCACACATGGCAGTAGTGCCATGCAAAGGCCAACTTTGCAGTCCCCATCTGGGTCTGGCAGGTGTGCAGCAGGTCACAGCCAGGCAGTAGCCCCCACTGCCAGACTGCTGCAGTGGGTAAAGGTTACAGGGAATTCTCAGGGCTGCTTCAATAGTCCAGCTGGCACAAGGGGTAATGTCCACAAGTGCCAATTGGCTGGGCCTCAGAAGCTCCTGAGAGCATGTAGCCCTGAGCTGCTTGCCAGGGCAGTCTTTTGTACTGATGGAACCAGGACAGAACAGCTTTTTATACTGCTGGGGCAGCACAGGTGCTGGCCCCAAACTCTAGCTCCCCCTGATTACAGATCTAGGAGTCAGGCAGGGGTTTTTTTGTATGTCTGGGCACATGCATGTCTGGGCATGTGCACTGAGGCAAAAAGCCCTAGCTCAAATTTGCACCGCTTCTATTTGAGCTGCTGCAAATTCATGTGCTTGCATGTGTGACCACACCCTATGGGGCCAAGGGTCCTGGAGACCTAAGACACAAAAAGTGCTGGGGCCAAGAAATCCAGGTCAGAACAAGTGAGCCAGATCTGCAGGCCTTCAGCCAGATCAAAAGTGAGCCAAAGCCAGAAGGACTGAGGCCTTCACAGAAGCAAAGAATGTTGGAAAAATAACATCCGTGAAACATGGACACAACTTTAGAGGGGAACAGAGACCTAAATTTAGCCCGGAAGGTGATTGGGGCCAGCAGAATTAGAAGCCCCAATGCCAAGAGACTGCGGGCAGTGGGGTTGGAGTCCCGAGGCTGAGAGACTGTGGTTGGTGGGCCAGATTCTTGCACCAACTGGGCTAAGTTGAGCTCAAGAAGGGACAGAATAGGGAAAGCAGCCAGAGCTCACCAGCGTCCCAAGGTAGCCTTCCTTTATTATCTTTAACATCAAGGTGTGGCAGGAAAGAAAGCAGGGTGAGACCCTGAGAAGCTGAAGTGGGAGCTGGTCAGGATTACAGTGAGAACCAGGGGGCGTCATGAACATCCCTGGGTCCCATCGTGTTACAGTTCCCTTTGGAGTCCCGCATAGTTTCCCCTCATCTTGACTAACCCAAAATTATTTTCTCATAGTTAGATTTTATCACTACTTTGTCTACCACCTTTTCTAGGTCCATAATAAATTATTTGGAAGACCCCAGTCCGAGTACTGATTCCAGCACTGATCTGATTCTGAATACACACCAATTCTATTCTTGTCTGATGCCATCTGACTTAACCTGAGTTGCTCTGTGAACCCAGATTAAGATTGGGTTCACAGAGTTCTGCATGGTGGGAGATGCCTGAACTCCCATTTATACATCCACTTATCTTCCTTACTCTTTTTCAGGGTGTTTCAGCAAGGATCAAGTGTACCTAGATGGAATACTTAGAATCCTGAGACATAGACAAACTATTGACTTCCAGTTGCTGGCAGCATTGGGAAAGGTAACAGATTTGGATAAACATGCCATTATTTAAGGAATGATTATTTATATCCTGTTCTTCCCCCAGGCCTGTGCAGTAGCTTTTGTTCTTTTGCATGATCTCAGGCATTAATGGGAACTAATATGATGAAATTTGAATGTTTTCCAATTTACTGATCTAAATATACAGGAAATTAATGTGAAAAAACAGGGTGGTTCCTTAACCATTTTCCTGAATGACAAGCTGTGTCGTGTTACTTTCCCAAACAAATTGGCACATAAGAGAGGGCAAGAGAGGGAAAACAAACATATTGTTTTTCCGTATCTGATCCATTGGCAGGGGTTATAATTGTTAGCTTCAGGCCAATGCTGTGCCTCTTCTCTTGGGCCATCAGAGTCCTGGGCTGAATGTGAAGAAATATCCTTGTTGAGCAAAGTTGACTTTTGCTTTGCAGTGACAGGAGGAATCATGAGATCAGTGGGTAGAGCTAGATCTAGGTACAGCTAGGACGCATTGAGAAATACTAAGGCTGAGGTCCAGTAGGCTTCATACACATTGAGCCAGTAACTTAGTTCAGAAATATTTTAAAAAGTGAAGGAAAAACAGAGGGGACAGCCCTACACCCTGCCCGATACAACGAAAATTAGTTCAATTAAAATGAACCCTCTCCCCTTTTCTGGGTTACTCTGAGTTTTATCCTTCTGAATCCATAATCTTTAACTACTGCCTGACAGACTTTTCTGGAGGAACATAGGAGATTCACCTAGGTCAGTGTCCTATCTCTGGAAGTGTCCAAAACCAGATGCTGCAGAAGAAATGTAACAAATCCACAACTGCAGTGTAAGACAATCTGGCCCTACCTCAGTTCTCATCTTGATCCCCAAGGGCCAGAAACTGGCTGGCCCTGAAGCATGAGGTTTCAGAAATGTTTCAGAAATGTTGCCCTCATTAATCATGATAAACCTTGATATGCTTATCCAGGCTAATGTCCAATGCCATTTTGAATCTTGTTACATTCTTGGCCTAAATGACCCATTTCAGTGATTTCCCTGCTTTAATCACGTGTCATGACTGTGTCGCTGTATAGTTTTGTAAATTCCCACTTTCACATTTCATGAATTGCTCGTGTTTCTGACATAGAGAAAACAAACACTCTCAGTCTGTGTTTTGTAGGCCATCCATTATTTTCCATCTTTTTATTATGTCCCCTTTATTTTTGTCCTTTCTAAAGTAGTGTTTTGACTTCAGCAGTGAGCCAGTAATTCAGGCCCTCATGGGTTGTTTCCATTAGGAAGATAAACCAGTGCTGGATTCAGGTGTTTCTTTGGTGCAGTTTTGTTTGTTTACAAAGAATTTACAAACTCCCATTTCTCTGAACACACAAAGAATTAGAAAAACAGGAGAGAGTCTCCTTCAGCCAGCACTCAGCCCAAATGCCTTCCCTTTCTGCTTTTTGAGGGCTGTATTGCCAACGATTTCTTGTTGTTGGTATTTCCTTGCTATCTTTTCTCTTTCTGCCATTTCTCCTAAAGATATTCAGGCTTTCATAAAAGATGCCCCTACTGGCCTGTGCCTTGTATGTGCCTTTGTCTGGGTGATTATATGGAGGCCTGTGTTTGGGGTGGAAGCTACTACTCTTTCAGATGCCTGCTTATATAAATAAGCTTAATGGCTTTTTCATATTACATTAAATTAAGGATGGTGCTTTATACCCCCTTGCTTTTAACAAGTTTAATCCAACCAATAGCAGTGCCCCTCCATCCTAGCTTTGCCTGTCAGTTCAGTAGAATCCAAAATAGCCAATCCCAGGCAGAAGGAAAATACGTAATTTAGAAAGCTACTTAACTCTTTATGAGAGGCCATGTTTCTTGCAGAGTTCCTGGACCATCCTGGCTATATCACTCTCTACTACATTGAGTATTTACATATTTCTAGATTTTTTTCTGCTGGTTATTTTATATCATAAACCCTTCAGAGCTTTTCTTTCCCTGTCTGATTTTCTTACAACCACCCATAAGAGGTTGTAACCACCCCTGAGGATCCCTTTTCCATGAACTCCTAAGGAATGTTTATTGGGTCAATGGAATCTGCTGGCCAGGACAGACACTGTTCATTGCCTTATATTGGTGAGGTCACAGTTCTGCCAGATTCAGCTTCTACAGCTACATGCTCAGTTTTGGAGGGACAGATGTGGCCTGTTCCCTCCTTAAATTGTTCTTAAGTATAATACTAGGCTTAGTCCCTAGGTCCTAACTGGATCCTCTATGCCATCTAATTTATTCAGCGCTTCTTTCTCCCTTTATCTTGTTTATATGACCCATTCTCATTAAAAAACTAGGAAACTGTGGTGTTGACAACTACACAGTCAAATGGGTCACTACTGGCTGGAGGGCCACAACCAGAGAGTGGTGCTGGACAGGCCTTATTTGACCTGGAGGGATGTGGGCAGTGGGGTTCCCCAGGGCTCGGTCCTTGGGCCTGCACTGTTCAACATCTTCATCGGTGACTTGGACGAGGAGGCACCCTGTTCAAATTTGCAGACGACACTAAGATGTGGGGAGAAATGGGCATGCTAGAAGGAAGGAATAGGCTGCAATCAGACCTAGACAGGTTACAGGAGTGGGCGGATGAGAACAGGATGGGTTTCAACACTGACAAGTGCAAGGTACTGCACTTGGGGAGGAAGAACCAGCATCATACCTACAGGCTGGGGAACGCCCTTCTCGTTAGTACAGAGGCAGAAAAAGATCTTGGAGTCATTATTGATGCCAAAATGAACATGGGCTGACAGTGCAGGAAACAGTCAGGAAGGCCAACCATACTTAGTCATGCATCCACAGATGCATCTCAAGCGGGTTTAAGGAGGTGATCCTCCCTCTGTGCGACACTGATCAAGCAGCAGTTCGAGTACTGTGTCCAGTTCTGGGCACCGCATTTCAGGACAGATGTGGACAACACTGAGCGGGTCCAGAGGAGGACCACCCACATGATTGGAAGTCAGCAGGGCAGGCCCTACGAAGGGAGGCTAAGGGACCTGAACCTGGTCAGCCTCCACAAGAGAAGGCTGAGAGGGAATCTAGTGGCCATTTACAAACTAGCCAGAGGGGACCAGCAGGCATTGGAGGAGTTCCTGTTCCCCTGAGCACTACCAGGAGTGGCTAGAAATAACAGTCACAAGCTGGCAGAGGGTAGATTCAGACTAGACATAAGGATTACTTCACTGTCAGGGTGGCTAGGATCTGGAACCAACTTCCAAGAGAAGTGAAGCTGGCTCCTACCCTGGGGGTCTTTAAGAGGAAGTTAGACGAACACCTTGCTGGGGTCATTTGACCCCAGTACTCTTTCCTGCCATGGCAGCGGGTCGCACTTGATGATCTGCTCAAATCCCTTCCGACCTTACCAACAATGCAACTATTAATATTATTCCTAAAAGACCCAGTTTCCCACTCTGAACCAGACATTCGTAGATTCATAGATATTAGGGTCAGAAGGGACCTCAGTAGATCATTGAGTTCAACCCCCTGCCCTGGGCAGGAAAGAGCACTGGGATCAGATGACCCCAGCCAGGTGTTTATCCAGTCTCCTCTTGTAGACCGCCAGGGCAGGGGAGAGCACCACCTCCTTTGAAAGCCTGTTCCAGATTCTGGCAACCCTTACTGAGAAGTTTTTTCTAATGTCCAACCTAAATCTGCTCTCTGTCAATTTTTGGCCATTGTTCCTAGTTACTCCAGGGGGTGCCCTAGTAAATAGAGCATCTCCTATTCCCTGTTGCCCATCCCTGATGAGTTTATGGGCAGCCACAACATCACCTCTTAGCCTTCTCTTGTGCAGGCTGAAGAGATCTAGGTTCCTCAGTCTCTTCTCATAGGGCCTTCCCTGAAGGCCTCTGACCATATGAGCGGCCTCCTCTGAACCTTCTCAAGATTCTCCGAATCCCTCTTTAAGTGTGGCGCTCAAAACTGGATGCAGTACTCCAACTGTGCCCTGACCAGTGCCGCATACAAGGGAAGGATCACCTCCCTGGACCTGTTCATGCATCTGCTTTTCAGGTCACTATCAACCTGTCCACCACCTCTCTCTGGGTGCGACCTCCAAGCCAATTTGCCACCTACCTGACCATGACATCACAGCCTGTCAGTTTATTTACGAGAACAGAATGCGATACCGTATCAAAAGCTTTCTTAAAGTCTCAGTAAACGGCATCTACCTTGACTCCAAGCATTTGTGACCTGGTCATAAAAAGAAACAAGGTTAGTCAAGCAGGATCTACCTGCAGTGAACCTCTGCTGATTTCTTTTTAGCATTATTTCCCCTGCTGGGCTCCCACAAATGTGATCCTTAATGATTTTTTTCCAGAGTTTTCCCAAGGATAGAGGTGAGACTAACTGGCCTGTAGTTTCCTGGTTCCTCCTTCCTCCCCTTCTTGAAAATAGGGACTACATTGGACCTTTTCCAGTCCTCTGGGTCCTGACTGGAACACCATGGGTGCTTGAACAGCCATGCCAGCAGCCCTGCTATGACACTGGCCAATTCCTTCAGTACCCTTGGATGAAGTTCATCTGGACCCACTGATTTGAACACATCCAGCCCCTCTAAGTGCCCCATCACTAAGTCTGTGCTAACCTTTGGTGGGCTGGTGTCCCTCCTGTGTCTATGATCCAACTGGGAGATTTGTCTTGGTCTTTGTCTAGGAACATAGATGAAAAGAATTCACTGAAGAGCTCAGCTTTGTCCCCCTTCTCTGTCACCAATTGCCCTAGTTTGTCCTGTAGGAGTCCTATGCTACCCTGTGCCTTCCTTTTGTTCCCTATATACCTGAAGAAAGACTTTTTGTTGTCCTTAATTTTGTCTCCAGTCTAAATTCTAACCCTGCTTTGGCCTTCCTGATTCCCTGCAAGTCCTAACTGATTCTAGCTCTTCCATTTTGTTGGCCAGGCTCATTGCATCAGTATAAAACATCCCAGTTGTTTCTCACTAACTAGATCTGATTTTTCTACCTGGATTAGGTGCAGTCCTTTTACTAACTGTGCTGTCTACCCAACACCTGGCATCAGTACTTATAGTTTCTCTGGACTGGATGGCTTCCTTGCCTTTGAAGTCCTTTTATCCTTGGTCTTCACTTACGTGATTTTCCTGTTCCCATGTCTTGTAGAATTGCACAAGTATTTCCCAACCTCCTGCGTTATGTCCTAGTTTAAAGCTCTTTTTAACTGTTCTTCCAGAAAGTTGGTACAAGTTAGCACCCCAGGTAGTCAGGTGGAGTGCATTCTTCAAGAGGCTACCTTCCTTACATGTCTCTCAACATAGGTGTTGACTTTTATTTTTGCTATGGGGAGGGATGGGAGGTGGGGGGGTGGGGTGGCTAAGATGATGGGCATGTGGAAAGGTTTACACATTTCAGGTGACAGCCCTCTTCCCGAGGTGGGGGGGCAGGTCCCTTGATCCCCCACATACTTGGCACCCATGTCTCCCAGTGTTGGTACCTTCTAAAACCCTCCTCAAAGCACTAGTCCTTGAGCTACCTGGTGATCTGCATTATGTTGTCATGCCTTCATCCTCCAGCTCTGAGGACCAGAAGAATTCTGCTGAACATCACATGAGCCTCCATTTTGAACATCTTCTGCAACCTGGCATAGTAATCTGTGCCAGCAGAAATTTTACAGTATCATTTGTACTGATGTGAAGGACAATCAGTGGATTTTTCCCCTGTGCCCAACAGGATGCTCTTCAGCCTCAGGTTCATAACTTACAACCCTATTTTGAACAGGCAGTACACCCTTCTATTCTCTGGATCTGCACTAGTGGAAAACTTGTTTATTACTCTTAATAAGGATAATAATTAGTCACACTGACTTGCATCTTTTAGGTCTTCTTGTGAATCTCTGATCCTACTCCTTCCATTCTTCCTTCTGCCTGAAGATCATACTGCCTTCTGTTCCTTTTGCAGCCCCCTGTACATCATACTTGTTCTTCCCTGGGCTCTGATCCCTGGTTCTTGCCTTTGTCCTTTCCTTTCTTCTGCTGGGAATGGTTTTCTTTCTATTCCATATTATCCATCTTCTGCTTTGTCCTTCTCCAGTGCAGTGAACCTATTCCTCAACTTTGTTTCCCAAACACTGACCACTCTCTTCCACTGCCTTCAGCTTATGGTCATGTTCTTCCATTGGTTCCTTGTCCTCTCATTCAGCAGGGTTTTGGAAGTCTCCAGGTGTCTATGCAGCCTCCTTTCTTCTCCTCCAATATGTTCTCACATTTGCATCTGAGTTCTATCACCCCCATTTGTGTCTCTAGTTCTCATGTCTTCTCATCTATGGGCTCTACAGAGTGACATTTCATACACAAATATGAATCAGCTACCCACTCCTGCAGATCCTACATCCTTCTCATTTCCTCTCCTTCTGGGGTCATGTACCCACTCCCCTCTTTGTTTTGCTCTGTTTGCCAGCAGTGGATGTGGAGAAGTTGTATGTAACAAATAATGGCATGAGGGAGGAGGTTAGTGGTTGTGAGTGAAAAAGCCCTAGGGGCTGAGAGTATGAAGAATTTCCCTTGGGTTGTTTTCCACAAGAGCATGAAGCACCCATGTTCTTTCCATCAGGTCTCCTATGAAGATGTGAATCATCTGAAGAAATTTGGGGTCCTGGAGAAGGCCCGCATCCCCCATTTCATGCAGGACCTGGGGCGGTACATGAAGCAACTTGACCATATCATCACAACCAACAGACTGAATGAGAAGGAGCTTGAGCAGCTTCTGCCGGACTGACCAGGTCAATGGGTACATGACCCACCTGACCCTGCTGCAGCTCACGTCCTGGATTCCCAGGCCACACTGCCTTCTGGTCATGAAGTCTTGGGCACAGAAGGGAGTTGTCTTGTGTATGTCAGACTGCAGCCTGTCCAAAGCATTGAGAGTGGCCAGGGTGCGCAGGGTTCTATATATTCATTATTTATTTTGAGACTGTTCAGTCTGTCTGTCCTCAGCTGAAGGAGACTGCATGGTTTCAAAGCTTCCTCCCTCCCTTGCCCCCCCCCTTCAGAGTAGGATCCTGTAAAGGAGCTGCTTTTGTGTGGATTCCTGCAGCAGGACATAGTTTACTTCTACATATCCTACAGGATATGCATGTGTGTGGTGGGGGAGTGGGACGTTGATGGCTAAGGTGCATGCAATGCCATTAGAGAGAACTACTTTGAGAGAAGTAGCTTTGATTATTTTTAACCTTTTGTTTGCATTCAGAGGAGGCTATACAATTCCCCATGTTTTTACAGGGACAAGGAACAATAGTGGAGAAATGTCTGTACCCAGGACTGAGAGCAGAAATGCTCCAGGCGAACAAGTGAAATGATTGTGAATTCCACTGATCATAGGTTAAACACACCAAGGAGGGGGTTGTGGTGGAAGGGAAATGAGGGATGGCATATTGCTTCAGAAAAGTGTAAGAGCACTGGACACTGGAGAAGCAAAGGTGGAAGAGTGCTACGCTCATGTCCTAAAACACTTCCTTGGGGAGCAGAATGAGGGAACACTATCAGTCTATACAGGTTCTTACGTGTGTTTATCGCCGTAGAAACCACACAGTCACAGAGCGATGTCTCTGGGCAATGGGATGGTGGCTGTGAGGAGGGGGAGGGGGAGGGAAATTGGACATGCTTAGAACAATATGATTTAGACTGCATGCCATGAACTTCTGACAGCACCAACTCCCATAGTCAGTAAGCTTGCCTTGTTCGGCATGCTCACCTCCCTCACTCAGTCACCTGCTTGTTTATGTCCCATCCTCTGTCATTTAATTGCCCCTCAAAATGTCTTTGACATTTGCTATTCCTTTGGTGTCAGAAGGATTTTAACGCCACAAATAAAGACTTTTTTCTTAAAAATATTTTTTTCTGTGCATGTTTCTATTGGAAGTAGCAGCAGTAGACAAGAGCATATCTGTACTGGTTCCCTCCCACCAAAACAAGCCCTGAACACTCTCAGTTGGGTGTACCAGAGACCAGAAGTTAGGTGGAGTAGATGGCTCTGGAGCAGCCCTGAGTGCCATCCTCCACTCCCAGGCATTACTCCTGGGCTTGCCTGAGAGAGAGAGAGATAGGCTGTGGGCAGCTCTATGGCACTCCTGGCTCTGGTCACATGCCACAGTACTTTGCTGTGGTATACCAAACATAGATATGAAGCTGGAAGTAGAGCCAAGCGGCTTGAATTGTTCAGCTGAGTTGATCTTTGACCTTCCAGGGGTGATTGACACTCATTGTCCTTGTGAAAGAAAAAAAGTTCTGTCAGCTCTTATGGGTTTCTTTGCAAGTTCATAAACAAGCAAACAGTTCAACACTGAGTTTAAATCCCAACTACACCAGCCACTAGAATTCTAATAACTAACTAGTAGTGAACACTGCAGTCTTAGGGCAATGTTTCAACTGGAGGCAACTTCGTTGACAAATGAATAGTGAAATGGAGTGGAATCAACAGTTGATCATCCAAAGAACATAGGCAAACCATGAAGTTATACAATATACATCTGATTCTTGCAAAACATGAATCCCAGAAATATGAGTGGTGATGCCTCCATCTCCATCCTGTGAGGCAGTGACTATTGGCTACATCCCTTTTGCTGTTTATTGAAGTGAAACACTTTTTTTTGCTGAAGTGACTCACAACTCACACTTTCCCTTTCCTGCTAGAGTAGTTCTATACACTCATACTTTTACAACCAAGGATTCAGCAGGGTTTGTTAAGGTAGCATTTGCTAGAAATGTGACAAAATATTACCTGTCATTTACACTCACACCTTCATTTGCACATTAGAAAGTGTTTTAGAAACACCGGTCATAAATAGGGATCCCTGCTGTAAGAAGATACTGTTAGGGTGACAGTAATTTGAACTATTAGGGAGTGTCTTGGCCAGCCGTCCGGTTACAGGTGACCAAGGGGAGAACAGTGTTGATTAAGTGTCAGGTGGGCTGGTGGATAGAGAGGCGGAACACAGCGTGTTGATTGCAAAAATAACTTTTACTTACACCGCTGGTGACTGTGACGCAGGCGGTAAAGTTGCTTACGTAGTTGCATAACGAAGAAAACACAACAAGCTTGCTAGACGAACCTGGAAGCGCAACGGACATGCAGGGCTAGGGATACGTCGGGAACAGACAGGGAGATGTTGGTGGCTGATCAATCCTCCAGCTTTTCTCTGCCGCGTGGCGAGGTCCTCTGTACCTTACCACATGTTCAGAGCTCTCCAACATGGGCGGAAACAACACAAACTTTTATACCCTTAGAATAACCAATGAAAATTTGCCAAATATGAATACCTAATTAGGCAGAACATACCAAATTTAGAATGATGCCAATCATTTGGAGGGCGGTCTATTGTGTCAGGGACACTCATTTAATTTGGTTATGACATGCCCCCTTGGCCATGACACAATAAATCAAGCACTCAAATTAGAGGTGGATTTCATACATGCTTTCGTAGTCTTCACAAGGTTCAAGTGGTAAATGAGTATATACATAAGCAGATAACTTCATAAATTGCTCCTTAGTGAACTGTAAGGCACAACAACCTAAACATATAACAATAACTATGGGTAAACACAAGGTAATAATGGGAGTTAACAAGTGCATCAACCAAGATGATGTGTCCCATCCCATCCAATTAAAAAAGTCAGCTAACCATCCCTTTCCGATCCCAGCAATTTTGTTGGTATCTGCTGCGACTTGTTTTATACGGTCGAGTTGCTCTTCTAGTGGAATAGTAACATTGGGTATGCTAATACAACAATGTTCTTTGGACAGGTTAAGGAACTGACAAATGCCTCTTAGGTGTAGCAACATGGCATCGGGGGCTAAGCGATTCTGTATGGTCTGTATGTGTGAGGTAGCTTGTAGTTGTTGATTTAACAATCACAAGGGTGTCCGGGTACTGTTGGATAGAACTTCACCTTGTTCAGCTAACTCAGCGATAGCAACTCTTGCTTTCCCTATTCCTATTCCCCATGCAAAATAACCTTCAAGCGCCCATACAGATTTTTGACGAACTAGTTCGCCCTGTGTCAACTTAGTCCACACCGTAACATGTCACTTATGGTGACGAAGTACAGCCAGGCTATTCGGGTGAGCTGTGTTGACACTTAAAGGAGGACAGAGCATTACTGTACTCAGAAAACATTGGACACCTGTTAGGGTGGCTGGGAGGTTAGTAT
>JAGPOW010002492.1:1024306-1034740 GCA_030014935.1 Caiman crocodilus | reverse complement strand
TTTTCCACCTTCTTCGCCTTCACCCCCGCTAGGGACAGGGTCGATATTTCATCCGGGGGCCGATAGTGAACCTGGCCTCTGGCCATTACGCAGCCAAATACCTCAGAGGAGAGGCTTGCTTTCCACTCCTTAATAGCTGCCTCTTCCCCCTTTGCCAAGAAGTAGCATCCAAGGAGGTTTTCTTCTCGCCCTTTAGCCACTTGGTGATAGGCAATATGCGCCGAGTTCATTTGCATCGTCCACGTGACAGACCCCACTGCGCCAGGGCAGCACTTGATTAAATTCTTCTCCACCACCGTGCCCTTAGATCCTGTTCATGATGCTATATGTCAGCCAGCCAACCGGTCAGAGCCAACCAAAGCATCAGGCGGGCTGGTGGATGGAGAGGCAGGACACAGCGTATTGATTGCAAAAATAACTTTTACTTAAGCTTTACTTACACCGCTGGTGGCCGCAACGCAGGCGGTAAAGTTGCTTACGTAGTTACAGAACGAAGAAAACACAACAAGCTTGCTACACAAACCTGGAAGCACAACCAACATGCAGGGCTAGGGATATGTTGGGAACAGACGGGAAGATGTTGGCGGGTGATCAATCCTCCAGCTTTTCTCTGCCCCGTGGCAAGGTCCTCTGTACCTTACCATGTGTTCAGAGCTCTCCAACGTGGGCAGAAACAATGCAAACTTTTATACCCTTAGAATAACCAGTGAAAATTTGCCAAATATGAATACCTAATTAGGTGGAACATACCAAATTTAGAATGATGTCACTCATTTGAAGGGCAGTCTATTGTGTCAGGGGCACTCATTTAATTTGGTTATGACAGGGAGCACTGGATTTGCAGCTAAATAAAAGGCATGACCAGTGGCCTAGCAGAGCTGCTAACCACAAGGCAGAACAATATATTAAAAATATATTGCAAGATACTTAGGCAACCAGATTTTGCTTATGAATGCTTATGCTAAGCCATCCATTTGCTTATGCTAAGTAACCATCTTAATTGTGTCAACCATTTCCTGAGGAAAAAGCAGCAAGTAAATCTGTGTGTGTCTGTGTGCTGTGAACCAGATACAGTAAGGAACAAGATAATATACAGGGGCCAAAAAAAGGTGGAAGATGGTACAACTTAAGACAGAAAAACAGAGTGGAATATAGAAAACAACACGTAATTGGTAACAGAATCGAAGATGAGCATATGCAAAAAGGTGAATGGTGATTGGTGAAGAAGCCTCCCGAAGCTTCCAGGTTTTGATCAAAGTCCATCCATTGACCAAAGAGCAGGAGTCAAGGTCTTAGACATGCGCTCATAGCAAAAAGACATGTAAATGAATGAAATGCATAGGCAATTCCATGCTAATGAAGCAAACAGTAAACAGAGGTGGAACTTGAAATGGGAGGAGAAATGGGTGGAACAGGAGGAGGGACAGAGGTGGAATGAATGTTAACGAGTATAAACCAAAGTCTATAAATGTGGGGAAAAACTAGTGTTCACTGCGTCTCCCTGTATTCTATCGGTTAGGGAGCTGGTCCAAAGCTGTCTCCATTCTGAATAAAGCTGTTGCAAGCAATGTGTGCTGGTGTTTGCTCCCTGCTCTGCTCTGGCTAATGAGTACCAGGATCCATACGTAATTGGATTGTCGTCTTCCTAGTCATTAGGCGCCTCATGGAGTCGGGGGTCTAACAGATATCAAACCCTTTAGCATATGTGATATTCAGTACAGAATCAAGACTGCCATTGAGGAGAAACAGATGGTTTGTGATTGGTCCTTTACAAAAGGTGGACTTCCTCCAGGGTTTTGACAGGTCCAGCTGTTGTAGCCTGTGGATTCTTAGTTTTCTCCCTCCTTGCAGAGCCTCAGAAGAACGGGAGCATTGGATTGTCTTGATGACATGATGGCCTGAGCCATTCAACAGCACTCAACTATCTTCATGGCTGCTATTCCAGTTCATTCCACCCATGGAACCTCCATAGTGTTTTTCCAAGAAAATCAGGGGAGTCACTGACTTTGCATCCTAATAAAATGTTCTAATCCAGATGGAGGAATGGGCACTTTGCCTTGAGTTATTTTAAAACAGACTGAAAATCATTCCCTTTCCATAGCAGTTCAGATGTCACCTTCTACTTCTAAGTCCTCAAGAGACCTGCTCAAAAATGTGAAAAGTCTGAGCTCAAAAAGAGGTGTCCTTACAGATTTGGTACTGGTCCCACTCCTTGTGGTAATTAATAGCTGAGGCACGAACAGCTTAAGTTCCACTAAAGTCCTGCCCATGGTCAAGGACCTACTCTCCCTGTGCTGTTACTTCACTTCTTACCATCCAGATTTTCACCTAGCATTTAAAATATTCTCTGTCCCTTTGAACAGCAACAAATCAGGTCACCAAGCATAATGCTACTGATATCCCAGTCAGACAAAAGTCACCACCTGTGCTGTCATTAGCCTCATTACTTGTGTAAGCAAAACAAGTAAGCTTGCAAAGTGTTTGCAGTTTACACACACACAGCAGTATTCAAGTAGGTCCATTTCCTGCACCACTGTAAATTACTGATATTCAGCATGAAGAAGCATGACCCTGTGCACACAAGAAAGGTTGAAAGACTTAACTATTTAAACACCCTGGATGAAGAACAGTTCTGCACCGTTACTGATGCTGCCAATGGGGCTTTGAAATGTTATCCCCTGCCTTCATTTCATACCAGCTGGGGCCAAGTCAGTAGGTTGTTTCCAGCAAAGGAACTTGAACTAACTCCATTACACATCTGGCAGGTGTGACTTTTCATGTTACTTCACAGACCAACTCAGACTGAGCTGTGAAGAAGATATCTGAAGGGGCAAATGCTAGCTTGTCCTCACTTGAGCTGCAGCCATTGTCTTCACCAAGGTCCCAGAGGTGGAAAAAAACACTTCCTGCCACCGCCATGTCTTTTCTGACTGGGGAAGAGTAGGAGTCACTGAAAATGGGCAGGGCTTCTGCTAAGGAATTTATACTCTGACCCTCATTAAGAAAACCATCATTCAGTACTCATTGGCTGACTACCATCTACTGTAGTACCGGATCTCCCAGTTTGGATCAGGTTACTGGGAAAACAGCATCTCACTGCCTAGCACAGGCACAAGCATGGCTATGGCTGTCTCCTGCAGGCTCTGAATATGGGGTAGGTCTCCGTACTGGTCTCTGTGATGAGTTCCTTGGGACTGGCAAACATAATGGAGGCAGCTTACCTGCTTTAGGTGTAGATGCTGTCTTTCAGGGGTCTTTGTCCAAGGCTGCTCTCCAAGGTTGGAAATGGTGATGTGGAACAAATCCTTTTGTGTTGGAAAGGGAGTGTGGGATGCATCTTTCTAGGGGCTTTGTATAACAGGTCTGTCTCCCCCTTGCTCAGTATATTAACAGGCTCATCGGGAGAGTTCGTGTAGAGGCATGGGCTGTGGAAGTTATTTTTCCACTATAATCTGTATCTTCCCAGGGTACTTCTCAGCAGTACCTCTACCAGCAAAGTATCTAAAATGCAGACAGCAGTTACAGAAGAATAATGCATGTGGATTAGGCTAATTTCTGCAGCCTGATAGCAATGCACGAAAGCAGAGCACGAAAGTCAACATTGTTTTCAGAATTAACTGAGCTATGACTATAGTTCTGGGTTTCTGATTTCAATCAACCTGCAAAGTATTTCAGTACTGGAAAATAACCACAATCCTGCAGCACTAAAACATGCAGTCACTCTACTTTCATGCAGACTGAGACAACTCCATCACAGCACAGTGCTAGGTAATGCCAGACACAGACATTGGTCTTCTATTTATTACTTTTGACCTGGTGCTTTCTCTCTTTCTCTCTAGTTTCCTGCTTTACATTTTATTTACATGATGCATTTAAAACAAATACGTGCATCTTGCTGCCCTCCAAGTTAAATTGCCCATAACAAATACCAGGATTTCATTATTTCCCTGGGAAATGACACTGAAAGTGATACGCACTATGCAATCCAAGCAAATAAACTGAATTTCTGACCAAGCAAACTGCCACTGCAGGGCACACAGGAGAGGCATGAAATGAGATGACAGCAGGAGCAGAATCTGGCTCTGGAACCAAAATGAGCTCTGAGATTTCATAGACATTAGGGCTGGAAGGGACCTCGAGGATCATCAAGTCCAGCCCTCCTGCCCCAGGGGCAGAAAGTTAGCTAGGGTCAAAGGACCCCAGAAAGATAAGTATCCAAGCGTTTCTTGAATAAGTCCAGAGTAGGTGCCTGCACCACCTCCGGAGAGAATCTATTCCAGGTCTTGGGGGCTCGGACAATAATGTTTTCTTACATCCAGCCTAAAACTGTCTTGTAGGAGTTTATGACTGTTGGTCATTTGTAGCCTCCCAAAAAGAAAGTATTTTACATACAAAGGAAAGATTTCTGTTTCAAGTCTTTCTCTTTAAATCTTGTAGCACACAGTCATCTAACAAAGATGCCCAGGATGAAAAATGCAAAGGGAGAAAAAAAACAGAGCTCATGTATTTTCCAAAGACCATTTTTCTCCAACTTTTGGCAAATGTTTGAGTTAAATATGTTTTTTATGTATAAAGTACCGACAATAAAAATTGCTTCCTGGTCACACAGCAGAACATTGAGTTTGCTGATTCATTTTACTTATGTCATAATCCTTCTATTTTCCTATTCAATCATAGATTCTTGTCCCTAGTTTAGTATACAAGAAAAAACGCTTAAAAAGAAAACCCTGCAATGGATTACTTGTCTTCATTATGAAGAAGCAAAATTAGCATAGATATAATCCTTTTTGTTTGGCATTTCCCAGAAGATCCCTAGGGAGAGACCATGCAGGCTCCCATGCTGAAAGGAATCTGCCTGCCCCATGGGGATAGAAGTCATTTCCTTGGTATTTACAATATATTTACAACTCCAGCTCCACCTGGTGACCTGTCTCTTGATAGAGAGGGGATATGCAGGGCAAAGGCAGGGGGACTCTGACCCATGGTGCTAGTGAGGACTGCATTTCCATGCACTCTTCACTCAATGCTCTGATGTGTGACTTCTGCATGTCAGCAAGGTTCCTGCTCAAGGTGTCTGCTAGCTCTGCTGGAGGTGGCTGGCTGCATGCTACAGTTGCAACTTAGCTGTTTGACAGGACTGAGGTGTACCTCCTAGCAGCCACAGGCTGTGGCTATCACTGGCAACTGCTGAACCATTTGGCCACATCTGGACCATATATATCTACTGGGTTTTACAAAAATTAAGCATAGGCACACTTCATCTTCTGGAAAGGCAATAAGGCACTGCTAGTCAGCCATAGTTCCACACTACCCATGTTTGGGGGCTGTAACTGTCCTGTGGCGGTCTTTTGGGTTGTGTTGGCAGTCAGGGGTCAAACTAGAGCACACAAGGCGCCATCCTAGAAATAACCACTTTGTTGCCCTTCAACAACCAAGCCCTGTAGGCCATCAGCATGGCTGGAGGAGATATAGGAAATCAGTTGTCAATACACTGTGAGGCAACACACAGTTGAAAGCAGAAAGGGAGAACTGGATGCCATACTTTACTTTAGGGGTAGTGCAAGAGGAAGGGGCTCTGAAAGCTCTTCGAAACTCTGAAAGACTGTTTTCATGTTTCTGAAGCAGCCCATTCATCTCAGTAGTGTGCGCTTAGGCAAATCAAAACTAAACAAGCTTGTTCTGGTATAAACCACTCCCTATCTTGATAGAGGGTCTCACACCTTTCTCCATCTCAATGCATGGGTGCTCAGGCATGCCAAGTGTAAGCCCATCCCTGAATCCCCACATCTGAGCAATACCATGCACTGAGCATACCTGTTTCCAACTCATTGTCCAGTCTCAGCACTCCATGCCTGTGCCTGTAATGGAACCGGCCCATCATGCTTAGCTCTTTGTGTGTCAGGAGAGGATGTTAGCTATACCTTTACCCAGACAGCAGAAGTCTTCTCATGACCTCATCAGCAAGATTTCAGCTCCATAAAGAGAAATTAATATAGACCAGAGACCACCTCCAAATACTTGCAACAGCCAATTCCTCCTGCCCTACACACTATGCATGCTAGGACCAGAATAATTATCTGCTGCCTAGCACCCTGGGGAAAGTGTCTTAAAAATCTCACTGTAGAGTTCAAGTCCATGTCCAATGGTCTTGGGAAGTTAAGTGCAGATTAGATGAACAGTTGACTAGGATGGCTTAGACAGGAATGGACTAAATGATCCCTCCAGGTCCCTTCCAGCCATGTGTTTCTATGATTCCATAGTGATATAGGTGCTGAAGCTGAGAGATCAGGTTGCTCTCCATTATCTTGAGCCTGAATTTGCCAAAACCCCTGATTTTAAGTCAGGCCCTGTCCCCAAGCATAGTCCCCACAAACTCTAAAGGAATCATGAGATACCAGTCCCATCACTTAGACTCTGTTCTTTAATGTAATATTTCTTGCAGCATTGCAAGCTCCCCCCTCTCCCCAAGATCAGTACAGCACTGCTTTAAAAAGATATTTACATGCATCCCAGCATAGCCTCCCCGTCCCATTGGCATGACACTGAGTAAGGCCCCAATTAGTGGAGCCGCTCCCCGATGTGATCCTCAGGACCAGTCAAGGGAAGTTCTTGCAGCTTCTAGAGCGAAACATAATTAATGGGGGGAGGGGCACAGACACTGTGATGGTTTCTGATTGGTTTAAATCGCATCCCTGACAAAGTAACAACATGGAAATGATGGATCAGATGCAATCCACCTCCCTGTGTGCAGCTAGAAGCGTTTCATCTGTCGGCGTTCTTGTCGGCGCTGCTTCTTCTCGTTCGGCTCCTGGTTTACAGCGGAAGAGTCAGCTGTGAACCACGGCCCCAGTATGTTCACCCAAAGCAGATAGAGTGCCCGTCCTGGAGCCTGGATAAAACAAGTGGAGACACCACAGTCAGTCTCAGCACCAGGTAATATGCAAGCCTGTAGGAATCAGATCCCAAGGACAGAGCACCAGGATTAAACTGTATTGTGCTACTGCCAAGTGCACTAAGCTATAGGTGCTGAAGGGAGGCAAGGACAGGTGCTCAGCACTTCTGGGAAAAGGGATCCTTATTTCAGTGCCTAAACACAAACTCAGTGACCTAGTGTTAGGCCCTATTGATGAGAATCTTCCCTTCAACTCCTATTTGTTCACAAATAGGCTCAGCTCCCTAGAAACTGGGCATTACCATCCTACCCACAGCCCTGCTCCCACAAATACAATCTATTCACTTTCCTTGGTTCATTCAGTCCAGGCCTCTTCTGCCAGAATTGACAATAAAGGAGCTAATTAGCACTGATGGTGATATGAACACTTGTATGCTCCGCCACACAGAAGAATGCTGATGAACCATCTTGATAACTGCTTGTTTTAAGCATTCTTTAAGGCATGTATTACCAACACAGCAGGTTAACAGAGTTGCCTTGGGTCTTTAATCAGTCTCTGCATGAAACTGTATTTAAATGAACATCATTTGAACACAGCAGGTGTAAATCAGAGAGATCCAACAAATTAACCATTTGATTGTCTGAGGTGCAGAACTTTAAGCACCTGAATTCACACAGGGCCCCATGTGAATTGAAGAACAATGTGTGAAGTACTCTCACAAATCATAATTTTGCTGTGCCTATTTCCAATGCCATGTCTCCTTCTGCTGTTCTACCATCACCTTCTGGACCTCTGTATTTCTACTATGTCATTTTGACAGGTGTCTAAAATTAGTTCCATCTTTCACTTGTATAACGGCCTTCTTTCTTATATACACCAGGAATGGAGATGGCATTATTTACCATAAGTCAGCTCTTAGCTGGGCTGGAGAATCAGGGGCATGGACATGGGACATGTACTGTTGTTACTACCATTAGTTTTGTACACCAGGATCCAGAACAGACAGATGAGTAGCTGTTCTAGAGCAACTGTGTGCAGAAGACACTAGACAGCATGGGAGCAAGAAACAGTCCATTTTACCTGGGCAAAGGGCCATCAGGATCAGCTGCAGACATACAACACTTGTTTTACCCCTGAGTTTTCCCAGGTAATTCAAGTAAGTTATGCTAGTGTAGGGTTATACATCATGTGTCCATGCAAAAAAGTGTGGCAAAGGGCAGGGTATAAATTAGGGAAAGGGGAGGAAAGAGGGGTAAGAATGCCCATAAGGCTTACCAAAAGCCAGAAGTACCAGACATAGAAGGAAAAGCAGCTGAGCACTTGGACTATGGCTGTCAGCAGGATCACATCCTTGAGATGTCTGACAGAGAAGAAAAATCTGCATGTTAATTTCACTGGTCCAGAGCCCAGATCATATAATTTTCTGTCTTAGTACATTTGCAGTCCCAACCCCCACAGCAAACTCTGCAATATAATCCTGACCAAGTCTTGTCTGGGAACAAACAGCCCCAGGCTTGGTCTTAGCCCAAACAGGATTTGCATTACAAATACTAGAAACATCTACTGCATGAGCCCGGGTCAGAATCGCATCTTATGGATTGACTAAAATCTGGCCAAAAATCAATGGGGTCTGGAGGCTGGGATGTCATGGGGGGCGGGCAGGGAGGGGCTGGGGAAAAGAATTAATGAAACTGAAAAAGGAATGAAATTGCAGGAAGCTCCTTATGACCCACATCCTACACAAAGGTGAGACAGCTCATATGCTCCTGTCTGGCAGCACCACAGAGACAGGGTTCTCTTTGCAATTCCATGACATGACAGCCAACCCTAGGCACAGACAGGCCACTTCCTGGGCACACAGTTCTGGGTGTACATAGTTCTGAACTCCTGAGGAGCACCTCTAATGGAAAATCACACCCAGTGTAAACCATACATGGCAGAGGGAGGGATAATCCCCACCCCAATTAACCAAGTCTCTTCTGCAGATTCCATTCCCCATCATACACACACAAAATTAATATGATGTCAAAGATTGGCACTGAAAATTGCTGGTTGGTGTGGGCTGGACATGTCAGCAATTATGGCACCATACTACTCAGCTGCTGTACAACACACTTCTTCTGAGCCTGGGTAGAAGCCTGCATGGACCATTATGTAAGAGAAACTCAAAGCTCTGTACTTACATTGACTACAACATAATGGAACTAAGAACAATTGGGTTGGTGCATGCACAGACCCCAGCCACAAATGGAGCATTAAGAAAGCTGAGGTGAAGTAGGTGACACTTCATTACCCTCTCTCATACTGGAGTACAAAACACATGATGTTACACCATAGGAGCATTTGCCCACCTCCCTGAAGGTGGGCATAACATCCACTCATTTTTGAAACAGCAATGGAAATACATTTCAAACAAACATGAACTGTAGCACAGTGAATCATGTCACAGGGACAGCATGACAGGGACAGTCTTGCCTCAGGCAAGTAAACCCAACTCTGAGCTGCACAGGCTGAAGGGACCCTGGCAGCAGTACATGGAAAGAAAAGATACTACTTATATGATCCAGGAATGTTTCAGTCCCAGTTGTCTCCATGTTTATAACAAGCCAACAGAAACCCCAACCCAAGTTCTGCTTCTCTGCAGATTCTCCCCCCCATCAATACTTAGTATACACATGCTTGTGTGTTACTGCCAGGTTGCTGAGAAACACTAGGTTGAATGGTTTCATAGACATTAGGGGCTGGAAAGGACCTCGGAAGATCATTGAGTCCAGGCCCCTGACGCAGGCAGGAGGTCTGCTGGGGTCAAATGACTCCTGCCAGATAAACATCCAAAAGCCATTTGAACGAGCTCAGAGTAGGTGTTGCACCACCTGTAAGTGGAGTCTGTTCCAGACCCTGGACACCCAGAACACAAAGGTTTTCCTTATGTTCAATCTAAATTGACCTTCCAGAAGTTTGTGGCCATTGGACCTTGTTATCCCTAGACTGTTCTCGCAGATACTGGTGCGTGCCCCTTACGTACTTATAGGCTGCTACCAAGTCCTCCCTGAGCCTTCTCTTCTCCAGGCTGAAGAGTCCACATCCCTCAGCCTCTCCTCAAAAGACTTGCTCTTTTGGCCTTTGATCATGCAAGTGGCTCTCCTCTGGACTCTCTCAAGCTTCAGGAACTCAGGAGGCTAGTCGAAGAGGAGCTGTGGGACTGTAGGGTTGAGGACATGGGCGTTCACAAAGGGTGGGCGTTCTTCAAGGAGACGATCCTCCGAGCCCAAGGGGCGACCGTTCCCGCCTGATGCAAGATAGGTAAAAGTACCCGGAAGCCCCTGTGGCTTAATAGGGATATTCAGGGGTCCCTGAGGGCAAAGCGGGAGGCTTACTATCTATGGAAGAAGGAAGCAGCCTCCAAAGAGGAGAACTCTTCTTGTGCTTGGGAGTGTAGGAGGGCTGTTAGGAAGGCCAAGGTGGGAGTAGAGCTTCGCCTGGCGACTAGGATCAAGGGCAACAGGAAGTCCTTTTTCAAGTATGTGGGGAGCAAAAAGAG
>JAGPOW010002492.1:1013387-1024206 GCA_030014935.1 Caiman crocodilus | reverse complement strand
CCCGGGCACCACCAGGGGTAACTAGGACCAATGGTCACAAGTTACTGGAGAGCAGATTTAGGTTGGACATTAGGAGGCACTACTTCACAATTAGGGTGGTTAGAATGTGAAACCGGCTTCCTAGAGAAGTTGTTCTTGCTCCTACCTTGGGCATCTTTAAGAGTAGATTAGATAGGTACTTGGCTGAGGTCCTGTGACTCCAGCACTTGTTCCTGCCATTGGCGGGGGGTCAGACAAGATGGCCTGCTCTAGGCCCCTTCTGACCCTAGATATTATAATACTATGAAGCTTATCCACGTCCCTCCTGAAGTGGGGGGGGTCCCAAAAACTGGACACAGTACTCCAGCTGTGGCCTCACTAAGTTTGAGCAGAGCGGAAGGATGATAGCCCTGGTTTTGCTTGAGATGCATTGGTAGATGCATGCCAGAGTTTAGTTTGCTTTGCTGGTCACGGCATCACATTGGTGGCTCATGTTCATCTTGTGGTCAGTCAATATCCCCAAGTCTCTTTCAGTTGTGGTGCTAGCAAGCGCAGCACTGCCGAGCCTATACATATTTTTTTGTTGGTTTTGCTGGTTTTTCCTCCCAAGGTGAAGTATTAAATGCCATCAGGTTTTGGTCTGCCCACCTTGCAAGCCTGTCCAGGTTGGTCTGTGTCCCCAACCTGTTCTCCAGCATGACCACCTTCCCGCATAGTTAATGTCATCCACAAACTTTGCCAATCTACATCTGACGCCCAAATCCAGATCATTAATGAAAATGTTGAAGAGTACTGGCCTGAGTACTGAGCCCTGAGAGACACCACTAGTCACCTCGTGCTATGTTGATTTGCTCCCATCAACCAGTACTCTTTGGGTCCAACCCTGGAGTCAGATCCCTAGCCATCAGACTGTGAGATGGTTGAGGCCGCAGTTTTCCAGCTCAGTCATGAAGACATCATGGAAGACCAAGTCAACAGCCCTCCTGAAGTCCAGATGTATGACAACAACCTCATCTTCCTTGTCCAAGCAATGCACCACCTGATCATAGAAGGAAACAATGTTGGTCAAGGTCATGTTGGCTGGCACTCAGAAAGTTGCCTTCCATTAGCCTGCTGCTGATAGATCCCTTGATAATTTTCGCCAGGATCTTTCCAAGGATGATGTCAGACTGATTGGTCTGTAATTCCCTGGGTCTTCCTTCCTTGAAGACTGGGACCACATTGGCTCTTTTTCAATCTTCCAGTACCTCTCCCAAGCACTATGAGTTCTCAAATATCTTCGCCACAGGGCGTGCTATGAAGTCCGCTAGCTCCCTCAGGACTCTTGGGTGCACAACATCTGGGCCTGCAGACTTGTGGATGTCAAGTCTTTGAGGTGCTCCCTCACTTGATGTATGTCAAATGTGGGACCATCTCCCCACCCCGGATGTTTTGCGTCCTATCTGACAGGGTGACCCCTTTGGACAGGTGGAAGACTGACGCAAAGTAATCGTTTAGGAGAGTCACCTTTTCCTGAGCATCAGTCATGGCCTTATTATCCCTCCAAACAGCTCCCTACAGTAGGGGAGGATTTCAGAGAAGACAGACAGCACACCTGTGTTTCTTCTGTACTGTTCTGCCCTGTGCAGAGCAATGCACATAAAATGCATTTCAGATTGGAACAAAGGGGTTAAGCAGCAAAGTAGGGAAAAAAACCAAAGACAGAATAGAAAAGAAATGCTTGGGAGAGTCACTCCAGGGAGCAAGGCAGAAATGTTATCCAGGCACCTTGTGCAGTTTAAGTACCTCATCATGGTTTACTGTAGTATTTGGGTTTCCAATTTACCTTTCCTGCAGAAGGAGCCTCCTGAATGTAAAACAGTGTAGTGTCAATTGTCTAATTTGGCATGTTACTTTAACCCAGCTGTTTTCAACCTTTTTAGGCTCAAAACATTCCTCATTAGACTCAAAGTCCCTCCCTCAAAAATGCCAGCTCTGAATTGTCGCTTGTTTTTTTCACTACAGAAAACAGAGCTATTCTTCTGCTGCCAAGAATTCAACAGCCCATAACAGGTCAGAATATTTCTGACACTCTGGATTCCTATTTGAAATCTCCTGTGTTTTAGGGGTGCTAGTTGTAGCCATATTGGTCTAAGGACACAGGCATACAAGGTTCTTTGGGTAGATGTGATATCTTTTATTAGACCAACTAAATAGTCGGAAAAAATTGTTCTTTGTAAGTTTTTGGGCACAAACACCCTTCTTCAGGCATAGAGAGTGTCCTGGCTAAGAATCACCACTTTAATTCCTTTTGATTTTCAAGGCAAGACTTCACTAGAACGTAAGGAATGCTACATGGGTCACACAAATCATGTGTCCAGTCCAGTAGCCTAAAGTAGATGCTTTAGAGGGAAAGAATATGAAAGGTGCATATCTAGATTGATCCACTACAGTGTTGCATAAGTGCTGTAGGCAGCCTGCCCAAGGAAAAGAGCCTTGTCACCTCAAAAAGATGCAAATGGGGAAAGGCTGTCTGTGAACTAAACCTCCCACTCTGCCTGTCAATGCACAGGAGAAAAGCAAAGTGGGGACAGAAGATAACAACCAAAGGGAGAAGCAAACTGGCCAGGGAAGAGAGAAGAGATGGCTCTGACCACAGAGCGATTCTGTCTGTAGAACCTGGAGAAGGCCCCGTCCAGTCTGACACATTCTATATGGCGTCTGACATTCTGAGGCATAACTAGAAACAAAGATGTAGTACTGGAAGGTAATTTCACCTGAGCTGGAATGACCACAACGATAAGGGTTTCCCAGTGCTCTCCACATGGGAAGTGAGCTGGGGAGGCAAACTCAGTACAATGATAGATGCTCCCCAGAGCTGAGGCTCTACCTGTTCCTTCCCATGCTCTCTGGGATACACAGGGCTATGTGCGCTCAGGCAGCAGGTCCTGCTCACCTGGACTTGTGTGGGTGTGGACACTCACTCTGCCATGCCCTGTTCCATATTCAGGTCAATCCCTCCATCAGCCAGGCTGCCATCGTCTGTGAAAGACGGCTTTGCCATGGAGCTCATGGAGCGGTAACTGGCACCGTAGACCACCAAGCTGAACACAAATGCAACCTGCAACAAGGAAACACAGCTCAGTCATGAATGGGCCCCAGGTAAAGGGTCACGAATGAAGCCACATGCCCTCTTATTGCACTGGCATTTCAAACCTGCGATGCTAGGCAGATGCTCTCCACCCTCCCAGTTGCTTGCCCAAGACCTATTCTTTCCTCACTTGGGCTCCATGTGTCTGGGTAAATACAGTTTACATTTAGCTTAGCAGAGCAGCACAAGAACATTCAGGAGGTATCAGGCCCAAGAAATCACGAATGAAAGCTCCATTCCAGACAAAACCCTGTAAGACTAGGGGAGGAGTAGTTTTCACCACCCCAAGAAAGGTTCTTTACAGCCACAGCGAGAAGCAGGAGGAAAGCTAGGAAAATGTAACCAACAACACCCCCATCTGCTATATCTTTCCTCAACCTTGTGTAGACAAGAAACAGAGTTAATTACCCAGGTCCAGAAGGAGGCTGTCATATAGAAGACCACCAGATTTACAACTCCATAAATTGCCTGAAGAGAAAGGAAACAGAAACCAGCAGTCTATGTCAGTAAGCATGAGAGAAGGGAAACACCAAGCCTGTGATAGGGTTTGGGTCCTCCCCTAAGTCTGGTGTGCACCTCAAGTAACAATACAATACAAGGTGACAAACTCTTGGCATGCTCCTTGGGGCCAGAAAGCTAGAGCTGACTCCAAAAGAGATCAACTGGAGCTGAGCATGTCACAGGCACCTGAGCTGACTGTAGCATGATAGAAACAATGGCTTGACTGCAGACTGAAGGACAGCCCCTTACTGTCCTGGTACCTGCTTAGTCCTTTTAAACCTTGTAGCCACACCTACCACCACTGCAAGCAGTAAACCAACTGGTACAAGTAGCAGGGGGGTGGAATTCCAAGTCTCATTTTTGTGGCCATACCTCTCTCATCCTCTAACATAATTAAAAAGCCAGGTAAAAACCTCGGTATCTGGGGGGAGTTAATGCCCTTCCCACCTCCAAATGAGCCTTTACAGTACTGCCAACTCTCAAGATTTCTGGCGTTGTTCTCAAAGTCTATTCTTCGGGAATGTGAAAAACCTAGCTCTTTCTTTGAGATATATCTCAAAAGAAAGAGCTAGGTTTTTCACATTCCCAAAGCATAGATTTTTAAGAACAATGTCAAAAATCATAAGAGTTGGCAATATTGCCTTTACCCTCCAGTCACCTCATTTCCAGAGGCAATGGAAATTAGGCTCGTTCTCCTCTTACTCATTTTAAGAGCTTAAGCATTGGTTTTGCTCCATGTCTCTGGGGATTCAGCAGTACACATCACCTCTTGTTCTACTGTCCCCGAGGGCAGAAAGTACCCAGGGCCATATGAGCCTTTTCAAACTTCCCTGACTGAAACAAAGCTGTCAGCCCAGGGTGACAACCCTTTAGCTTTCAACCCTTCAGGTTCCACCTAGTGTAATCAGGCAAAAATGGGCACTGGAGAGGAAGCAACTTTGTGGCATGAGGCACTTGCTTTTCTGGTCACTAACTTCAGACAGAAGGTTTGGGCTTCATTGGTCAAAAGGAAAGAGCATCATGCACTCACGTTTGCTCCAAGGATGATTCGAAGGTAAAATTTCAGAGTCTCTTTGTTCTCTTCAAAGATTTGCTTTTTTCCTTTAGTTCCCACTTTTCCTTTGGGCTGGGTAGAGAAAAGAAAGCGCCCTTAGCACAAGCATCATTGAATCACTACTCCCACCCCATGCTGCACTGCTCCACAACTTGCTGCCACCTGACCCAGCTGTGGAGGCCTGGATTAACTTGGCTGAAGGAGCCCTGTTTTCATTGTCATGGCGCCAAGAATGAAGCATTCGTTATCCATCATGGGAAAAGGGTCCCCAACTCCACTGCACGGAGGCACCGCCCCTGGAGACCAGGATTCACTCGCAGCCCTCTACGTTTCTCGCAGCACGGCACTCTCCCAGGGCGCCGGTGTTTCACCCGGCCTGCGACCTACCTCCCGCCTCTCGCCCTCACAGCCCCCCAAGGCAGCTCCCTCGGCCTGCGTCTCCGCTGTACACTTGGGCAACAGAAAGAGGCCTCCGCAGCTCTGCCCACGCCAGGCTGCCCGGCCGCAGCGGCGCGTGCTGCCAGCTCGGCGCCCACGCGCGAGGACGTCAGCTCCCCCCAGCTCAGGCCACCCGCCTGCGAGACACACACGCTGCGGCTCCCGGGCTCCTCCCGGCCCCGCTCGCCCGCGCTCACCGCCATGGTGACTCCGGCCCAGCTCAGCACTACCCGACTTCCGGCGCCCACCGGCGCGTCAACGGAAGCGGAAGGAGCGAACCCTCACAAGGCGACGGCGGCTTTTCCGCAGTTTCGGCGGCCTGTGCGGCGTTGCCGTGGAGACCAGGAAGTGACGGTGGCGGCGGCGGAGTGGGATGGAGGCGGCTACGCTGCCAGTGGAGGTAACGCCGCGAGCCCCGGGCTGGGGCTTCCTCGCTCCGCCGGCGCCGCCTCTTTGGGCCCCGCGCCCTTGCGCTGTGCGCTCCCCGCCCGCGGCCCCACCCGGCCCGAGCTCAGCCGCCTCCGGCTGATCCTCGACACCGCGGGAGGGGCAGAGGCGGCTCCACTGGGGCCCCCCTTGGAGCACTCGCTACGAGCATGGGGTCCCGTTCATGTACCTGTTTTCCCTTCAGTTGCCCCAAGTCTGCACGTGTTACATCCTCACTAGCTCCTTCTAATAACAGAGAGGCGGAGAGCTGTCCCCCGCAGGCCCCGGGACAGGCGTGCTGTGCTGGCCCTGCGCAGCTCTGGTGGCTCCGCTAGACGAGGGCCCTGCTGGAAGGGGCGGCGTGGGAGGCAAGAGGGGGCACATCTGCCTTGGGGTTGCTCTGGTTAAACGTTTCCATGGATGATCTGGGCCCAGCAGGTAAAAGCCTGCTGATGGCACTACCCGATGACAAAGTTGGGAGGTATCACTGACCCAAAGGAGGAACTGGGTTTGGCCCAGGAAGGCTGACCTTGAGGACTCGAATGAGATGAAATACCACGAAGTGCAGGGCCATGGGATCTGACCCTTCAAATCGTAGCTGAAGGATGAGATCTCATTAGTTATAAGTGACAGATGAGAGAGAACTTAGTTGTGGGATGATGATGAGCCCACAGACAAGACGTTGTGAATAAGGCAAATTGCTTGCAGTAAAGATGGAGAAGCATTAAAGTCAGTGAGCAAGGCCTCACTATTGAGCCCTCATCTGGAATAAGTCAGGTTGCCCACGCTCTGAAAAAAATGTAAGCCAAACTATAGTTGGTGCAGAGAAAAACTACTGGGATGATCTGGGGAATGGGGAAGCTGTGTTATGCCCTCAGACTAAAGAACTTGGCTTGTTTAGCTTAGGAAAATGAAGGGTGAGAAGATATCTGACTACTGTCTATACAACTGTGGGGGGTAAACACCAGGGAGGGAGACAGCTAAATAGCTTAAGTTGCCATAGGAACAAGCAAGTATAAAGTGCCCAGGAAGAAATTGAAGATGGAAATTAGAAAAGGTTTGCTGTGGGGAGAAGCTCTGGGACAGCCTCGCAGGAGGACTAGTAGGGCAAGAAATCTAACTAGTTTTAAAATGGAACTTGATGAATTCTGACTGGGGTTATATAGTAAAGTGTCAGAGGCATAACAAGGCAGCTGGGTGCTCAGGATACCTGCAACACATGGGGGACTGGCAATTTTTGGCATGATCATGTGGCTGCAGCAATAGCTGTTCCTCCTCTAGTTACACTACTGCAAGGAATTGTGGTCTGAGCCAGGAGTCATCTTCTAGGCCTATGTTCTACATGCTGGGTGCCACGTTTCCACACTGATAGGCTATGGGTGGAATCTAGGTGCTGTTTCTACTCCTGGGACAACTCTAGTCTCAGAGCTTTTATCTGATGACCTTCACTGGTACATTGCCACTGCCTCACTTCTTTTGGTGTTGAAATAAGTGTCTGAGGCCTCCTGAACTTCCCAGACACTTGGACATGTTCCAACAGAGCTCTGTATTGGGTAGTAGGCATTCCACCTTCCTAGTGTAAACCCTTCAGGGGTCACATCACAGAAAAGCAAGGGTCATAGTCTTGACAGAGGGCTGTCTTGATCGTAGTCATTTTCTTATTAAAGAGTATTATGGGTTTTTGAAAACATACCTTCCCTTAGCCTGCTACCTAGTTTTGTAAGTCTCAGGAGATGAACAAAATAAAAGGGGATGGAGACTTACTGTGGAGCAACTGACATCTGGGAAACAAAGTCATATGCAAGTGAAAGCTAAACTTGGACACCTTCCCCTTGACCGAAACAGCTTTAGCTATTGCTATTTAGCTTTGCCATCACAGAGTAAGAGCAGCAGGTACTAGAGATGCACCAGTACATCAGTCTGAGATCAGATTGGTACTGATATAAAGAAAATTGGCTGTATTGGAAATCGGCCTGATGGGGCCAATAATTTGGCTGATAAATGCCTGTGCGCATGCACAGCCACAGCACAGCACTCAGGCAGCGAGGAGCAGAGTCAAGCAGCATGGAGAGCTGCCTCCAGCTGATAAGTCCATTGTAGTGGAAGGGGATGGGGAACGGAAGGGTCATGGGAGTATATCAACTTCTCCCACTATGGTGAGGGAGAGGACAGGCAGGCGCAGCTCTGGCTCTTTCTAACTCAACCTCTGACTCAACCCACGTGCTGGGAAAAGCTGAGGCTGCTCTGGAAATAGCACCATGGCGAAATTTGAGGTGGCTGCAGCCTCTTCCATAGCCCCTGCCCCAACCCTAGCCCCAGTGAGAAGAACCCTGTGCAGCCCTGGCTCCATCCCACAGCTGTAGCCCACCTGCTGCCCTGCACAGATCCAGGGGCACACATCCCACCCCCATGCCCAGTGGGAGCCACCCCCCCATGAGCGGTGGATACGCCCCCTGCCCTGCCCTGCCCTGTGCCAGCTGAGCAGCATCTGCCCTTGCCCCTGTCCCCTCCCTCATCGTGGGATGGGGATTAGGGAGGGGTTGATCTGCCTCCCTCTCCTTTTCCACTACAATGGATTTACTAATTGGAGGCAGCTCTCCATGCTGTATTGGAAATCAGATCAGTATCAGCCAATGTGCCTCCTTAAAACTCAGGTATTGGCCCCAAAAATCTCTATTGGTGCACCCCTAGCAGGTACACAACACATGCATCAGCCCTTCTGGAGTAAGTCCCTAACCCTTTTAACTTCCAGAGGTTAGATTGTTTGTACTCTGAGGTTTATACATATTTCAAGCTGGACATTGTCCCTCATGCCCCTTTTCTCTTGTACCTCCTGTTTATATATAGTGATGGCCAGCTCCTCCCCCAGAGCAGAACCCCTCTCTTAAACAGTGTTGATCTACACTCTGCTCTTTCAAAGTCCATTTTTCCATGAGGATTGGCCTGCAATTGAAAGTAATTCTAAGTCCATAGTCCCAGATTGCTATCATAGGAGTATACCCAGGACTTGGCAAGTATGGCACTAGCCCTGGGTGCCAATTTAGAGGGAGCACAGTCAATGTGTGGGGACCCTGTACCACAGCAACCTGAGCCCATATCTCAGTAACAGCAGCATCCATCGAAGTGTGGTGAGCCCACAGTGCAGCAGGTAAGACTTGCCTGGCACACCCTTCCTCAGCTCTCCCATGCTTGGAACAATGCACCCTCATGTGCTTTGCCCAGTGTACAGAAATAACTAGCTATGCTTCTATGCAACTGCAATAATTCTCCATAATAGTCTTTCTGGAAGGTGGATTGAGCATTTCTCTGGAAAGTTGTATAATTGGCTTCCCTCTGGCAGTTTTGACATGTGTTCAGCTCAGTAGCCAGTGACCTCAACTAGACATTCCCCATACCATTTTTGGGTAAGTGTATTTATAGATCTTGTTTAGACTCAGTTCTGTTCAGTGTCTTTCTTTGCATTAATGGCCTATTGCAAAATTATTCTGTGACTCTTCAATAGAAAGACAAAATCCCATAGCCTCTAAAGCAGGAGCTACGTAGCCAAGCCAATACCCTTTGAGGTGCTGGTCATCTTGAAAAGATGTCAGTTTTATCTCTAGAAGTATGTTACTATCTCAAGTCAGTACACAGTGACTAGACACTAAGACCTGTCATAGCAGATAAGGTCCTGTAGACAGACTAAAAGAAAAAAGAGTCCAAGAGGGCTGACAATTCCATTGTAAGCCTACATCAAACTATTCCAATGCAGAGGGAAGGTAAGAACTGTAGGAGATTGATATGGTTACACAAGGAATTTTGTAGCTTTTTGAAAATTAAGAGATATACAGTCAGTGGAAGGAAGGGTGTGTCACAAAAGAAGTATACAAAGGAATAGCTTGAACATATAGGGACAAAATCAGGAAACCAAAGGTGAAAAACAAGTTACAACCAGCAGCAAATATTTAAGACAGCAAGATAATGATCTACAACTATGTCTGATGGAAAGAAAGACCAGAGACACTATGGATTCATTGCTCTGTAGAGAAGGTGAGCTGCTCAAGGAAGACAGAAAGAAGGAATAGCTTCTCAGTGCTTCCTTTGCTTCATTCTGCACAAGGAAAATAAACTATGACCAGACTACTAGGAAAATTATCAACAAAGAAAAGGAAGGGCTGCAGATTGTAATCAGTGTAGAGCACGTCAGAGAACTTTTGACAAATAATGAATGAATATGAGTCAGTGGGGCCTGACAGAATTAACCCTAGGATGTTGAATGTATTAGTTTAAGAAATATCAGGAACACTGGCATAATATGGATGACAGGTGAGGCCTCATGGGACTAGAGAAGGACTAATATAATTATAAAGGGAAAAAAAAGAACCTGGGGAAGTAAAGACCAGTGAGCCTGACTTCAATATCTAGGAAGTTACTATGGCAAATTACACACATTGAAGATGTAAATATCTGGAGGTAGTGATCACCTGAAGGGGTGACCATTAGTAGCCATTATGGCCTTGTCAAAAATAAATCGCACCATGCTAACTCAGTTTCCCTCTTTGGTAGGGTAATTTGTTTATGGATAAAAGGAATGGAGCTACTATGACACCTACACTTCAGTTATGCTTTTGATGTAATCCCACATGTCATTCTCAAAAGTAGCTGGAGGAATGGGTGCTAGGTAGTACTGTTAGCACTGAATTCACAACCCAGCCCTGATATGTTTGCTCCAGGCAAGCACAGCCCTCAGATCGACCATAACCCCTGCCGGTTGATAATAGGCAAAGTTTTTGATGCATAGTGATAAGAGATAAAAGCAATGCAGGCAAAGCAAGTACAACATACATTACCCACATTTCCCAGTCCCAGAATATATACAAGGCAAGCAGTATGTCCAGCTGGTAAACATAAACACCACCTTGAGGTTCTTTGTTTGAGTGTTTGATATCAACAACCTTGGAGGCCAGGAGTTGATGCCAACTGTTCCCCCCCTGCTGTTTTGAAAACTTCCTTTTGTATTCTTTCTTCTACTGATGACTCTTGATCAGTGGCTGTCACTGGGTGGTCTCTCTGTGTTTGTCACATGGTTCATGTCCTGTATTGTCAGCCAAAACTCCATTTTCATAAACCTATCACATGCCCACATCTTAATTTGGGACTTTATCGGTGCCCTTCTAATTTGTTCTGTGCCCCTAAAACCAGAAAGCTTAAGGCTTTTTGCAAGCAGGCACTAAAGCCCTGGAGCTAGGCCTATCTCTATCATGAAAATAAAGTTTGGATGTTTTCAGTTACCCAGGATGTGTGGCCTTGTT
>JAGPOW010002492.1:979504-1012991 GCA_030014935.1 Caiman crocodilus | reverse complement strand
TTGTTTTCCTGCCTGGGTTAGACACCCTGTCTGCTTCTGAAGGCTGGGAAGCCTGTGTATGAGACTCAATCTATTAAAATTCAATTAACTCTTGCTGCAATAGCCATTATTCTAATACACATATATAAATACAACCTATAAGCAAATTCCCCCCCCAAAAACCTCTAAATATCATTCTTAAGCCAACAAGAACTACTGTTGGTGGATTCCTATAATTTCATGGTGAATTAAACAACCACAAGCAAATAAATGGATCAATGGCTAGACATCTGTCTGGGATGATTTAGAAGTAGCAAATCATCTGTGCACAGAACTTGTGATCTCTAGTCCTGTGATACTATGATTCAGAGGCTCCACAGCCATTGTTATATGTTGATAACTTCTAGGAAAGGCTGTTCCAGTAGCATTGGTTACAGGCAAAGCAAGCAAATATCAATAGCAGCATGGGTGACTGGTGCCTCCTGATCCTGGGGGTGGGCACCAGTAGCTGATTGTGGACCCGGGGGGAGGGGGGCACCAGCAGTCAATCACCAGCACTGATGGCAGCAAAGCCAGAAGTGCTGCCAGTGCTTCTCGGTGCCCTCACATTCGGGAAGGAGAGGAGGGACCAGGTGTCATTTCCCACTCACTGGCCAGCGAGGACCAATCTGCATCACCTATGAATAACAGTGGGTGCTTCTACATGTTTATTAATGTGCTGTAATCAGCACTACTGTGCCGTAGTGCCAGTGAATACTTTTTTGTCACACTAATGCACAGTAGACTAATTCTGCGCATTAGCGTGGCTTTTGTCTGCTGCGCTAATGCATAGTAGAATTAGTCTGTTGCACATTTAGCATCTCATGTAGATGGGCCCACTGTGAGATAATGACAAGAAGGTGGAGAGGGTATGGCAAATCTGACTTCTCTTGTGCTCTGCTCCCACAAGCAATTTTTTGTTCCTTTCTGCTTCATCTTGTTGTTTTCTTCTTTCTGCCTCCTTTGGTCTTTCCTCCCTGGTCCTGGTTCTTGTCAGCCTTCATCTCTCTTGGCCTTTCCCCTCTTGGTACTTGGCCTCTAGTCCTGCCTTCTCTGCTGGATCACTTCCTTGTTTCTATCATTCTATCCTAACTTCCACACCCATCTGGATTCTTCTTTATTGCTGCTTGTAAGCCTGTTACCTGCTCAACCATCTCCAGGGTCCTGGAGGCTGCTCCCTTTTAAACTTATTTTTTCTTGTCAAAGCTCCTTTCCCAAGCTGTGCTGTACTTCCACCCAGTTCTGTCTCCTTTGCTAGCTGCACAAAGGAGGTAGAGGTGCTTAGTGGGATTGATATCAGTTACATCAATCAAAATGATGGGGATTTAGAACTCTGCTCCTTTGGGTCCCTCAGTTCAATAAGGTAATCACACCTTAATGGGGGAGGCTTTTCCAGGCTCTGTGGGACCATAATGGGGCAGTAATAGCCAAGTAGGGGTCCAGTCCTCTTATGAATATCTGCTTTTCCCTTCTGAATCAGTGATCACAACTAATACTTTTTGGTTCAATTGTCACTTTGACAATGGGCACTTTGACAGGCGATCTTGAATTGGGTCACTTATGTTGGACCCTAGTTCCAGTACTTAATGGGAAAGACATGGCTAGCACTGCTGCTGAGAAGGGTATTGTCCAAAGGAGTACATGGAGAGGCGAGTATTACCAGAGGTTTACTAAGAAACAAGGCTGGGAAGCATGATAGTGGGAAGTCAAGAGGTAAAAGGGATTGTCAGGTAGCAACTGTAGAAAGTTTAACAACAGTGATGTGGAGCAGCAATCCAGTGTTTGATTTTTTCTACACTGGTATGAATGTTTGTGCCAGTACTTGCAGTATTAGAGTGATTGATGCTGAACCAACTCAGGCTGCAGTGGTTCCTAGCAAGAAAATACCAGATCTGTTTGGAATATTTGCTATTCCTCATCAGTCCATTAGAAGCACTTTTATGTGTGGACACTAGCTGTATTCCAATCAACAAAAGGAGGACAATTTTTTTCATAGTATAAGGCCTATAGCAGAGGTCAGCAACCTTTTTGAGCAGTGGGCTGGTTGTTTGCAACCCATCCACTGCTAGGAGTTGCCAATCCCCAATTACCACTAAAAATTCCCTTTTTGTTTTGTGTCCCTTCCACTTATTGGGTACTGCCAAAAAGCATGGGGAATGCCAGTGGAGTATAGCAAGGCTACAGAACAGGAGGGTTTAAGTCACTGCTTTTAATGCACCCCTTTTCCCTGCCTCCCCTGAAACAGACCTTTGCAGGCCAGTCTGCAAGGTGTAGGTAGCTCAGCCTGGCCTAAAGTGCAAGTGCTACAATGTGCTGCCTGGCTCTCCTGATTTGTGTGGAACACTTCCAATCCCTTGACTTCAACAGGTTTGCTTTGCCTTTAAGGGAAACTGCCACTTGTCAGCCCCTTACAGGACATGGCTCGCTCTCTCTAAAGCAAGGGATTAATATGAGTTTAAAAAAAACACAGGATATTCTGTCATATTCTGTACAGTGATAATAGCATTGCTGTGAAATACCATTCACAGGTGTCCTTAAGGGAGATAATGAGGGAGGCAACATATGGTTCTGCAGCAAGCCACTGTCCAAAGTTTCAATCAATAGTAAATGACTTGGGAGAACAGCTTCACACAGATTATTTTATATACAGAGAATCAGACAGTGTCTGCCCCAAAGATCAGGGATAGGCCAAGAGGAAGGGGAGAAAATGCCAGCAGGACAAACATGGTGGAAATGGCACAGTGCCATAACTTCAGTTTGGGTAGAAGGGGGTAGAGTGGTTCACGTGTATTGCTTTGGACATGTGCCAAAGACTGCGCCCAATCAGCCCATTTGTAAAAGAGTCCCTGATTATTTAACAGGACCTTCTAGGTAGAACAGGATATAAATAAAAGAAATTACAGCAATAATAACCACCCTAAGCCAGTGCACCAGATAGTGTTGGGACTGACTTGTGACCTGAGTTGGAAGGGGATAGCTCAATGAAAGGAAAAGAACTGAAAAGAATTTGAGGGCCAAGGCAAGGGAGATGAGAGTAGGGGGACATGTATAGACTGAAGATATGGTGAGGGAGGTTACAGGGCTACCTGCACCTCTTCCCCTATCTTGGAGTGTGCCCCCTGAGGCCTTCTGGCTTTACCGCTCCACTCTGGGTAGCATCTTCCGATTCACCCACTGTTGGACTGGGCCCTGAGCGATTGGATATTAATTTGTGATTGTTGCTTACTTAGCAGGCCTGATTTGGTTCAGTACCACAAAGTGTCCATATCAGGAGCTTATGGCCAGTGGGAAACTTAAGGGCCAGACAGCCTTCACAAACCTTAAGGACAAAGCAGGACATGAGAGGAAAAGGACTGTAAAATAATGAATGGTTTTACGCAGGTGTCCATTTTAACTGTAGTCTTGGCAGGCCTGTCTTACCCCAGACTCCCTAAGTTCCCTGTTCTTCTGGATATCTACCCAGCAGTTCTCTCCCCCATTTTCTCCCACCTCTTGGGAGTCCGACTTTAAATCCAGCAAAATTCTTTTTTCTTCTGAGCTTAGACCCAGAGGCAGAGCATCAAAGTGAATGGTTGCTCTCTTTGTTCTACTGTCTCTCTTTGGTTTGCTGGAATCTGCTCTCCACTTCCTGGGTCATTTTCTCACAATCCTGCTATTGAATGGACTCATTGAATGTATTTAGTAAACTTCATAATAATAAGGTAAAATACAGTCTTCAAAGATCATTATAGACAGTGCCAAATGCATCCTGTGCACATTCCCCCGACCTGTGGATCCACTTGTCATGTACCACTCTGCATAAGGAGGTCAAGCAGTGTCTACTTAGCTAGGTCTTTCTGACTTCTCTTTTGAGTAATGAGAGTCAGATCAAACAATGTGCAAGTTTCAAACTGATAGCTGCAACTTTCATGGCTGAAGGTTGGAGCCAAACAAAATCCGAATCCCAGCTAATCAGCTGGGCTTTCACTGAAGTTGTAATGCTGCATACCCCTTTATTTTTGTCAGTTTGCGCCTCTGAGAGAGAAAGCACATAGGCAAAATGAACATGAAACAATAAATGGTGCTGAGCACAGTGTTCATAGTAGTTTGGGAGTATACTCATATTGGGATATGGCATTCCTCTTTCCTGCCCTAAACTCTTGGGGCATGTTTCTGTGTGCACAGCAGTTCTTTCTAACTTCAGAAGTGGCTGCACTTCAGTAGTGGGAAAAGAGCCTTGCAAGCTCTGCCATCAGGTATTTTGGGAATTGTATAACAGCTGCAGAGATTTACACAAGAGAAGTTTTTATTGACTCAGTAAGCAGAAAATGAATAATCCAAAAGCGTAGTCTCTCTAGAGTTGCTTAATTTGAGATAAATTATATTTTACACCTTCCTGTAAAAGTGCTCTGAATTGTGCATTGATAACATTCAAGTACCTCATAGGTGTTGCCTGGGGGAAGATGGAGCCTTTAGGATCAGGGCAGGGAAAAGCTGAGGCACTTGGTTCTAGAGAGGGAAATGGATACGCTTAGGAGTTGTGGGAGAATCACTTTAACTGGAACATGTGGACCAGTATGATAGGATTCAAGAGTTAACATACCAGCAGCATGCATAGGGCAGGTCCTACCTCTCACAGCAGCTGTTTCAAACCACTCATAGACTGAAGCAGATATGCTATCAGTTAGGCTCTGATCACGTTTTAAAGATTTTCTCTGTGATTCTGCTAATGAGAAATCCACTTCCCTGGCTGGGGGACCAGGGTGTAGATGGGGTCCTCTGTGAAGTGCATATCTCAGTTACTGTTTGCAGAACTGTGGGGGAGGGCAGGTGCTAGCACCATGAGCCTAGAGTAGCCATGTGGCAAAGTTTTATGAATAACTGTGTGCCAGGTGGTCGTTCCTTCCCTCAGGCTGTGTGGCACAGCCCTTCCTTGCAGTGTCTGAGAGAGCTAGTTAGGGACCTGGCCCACAGACTGCAGAGCAGTGTTGGAAAAAAGGGATCCCATTGAACTGTGACATTTTTCCCCATCAGACTGCTCCACTCTTTGTTCTACAGGGGGAAAAGCTTTCCTCAGGGCCTTTTCCTCATTTGTCTGCCATTCTTTCCAGATTGTCACATACATCCTGAGTTTCCTGCCCATTACTGACAAGAAAGAGGCTGCTCTGGTAAATCATATCTGGTATTTTGCAGCCCGGGACTCCCTGTGTCAGGTAAAGCCTGCTCTCCTTCCTAGATCTGAGGTCTGTGTAGGTGAGCCCACTCTCAGGGCCCTTGCTGAGCCCCCATCCCCACTTCCTTCCTGGAACCTTGGCTTACATGGCTGTGCTTGCTGTTGAGGTCCTGGCTGAGTCCTGCTAATGGATGATTAGTGGGCTCTTAACCAGACCCAGCCATTGGGTCCTATAGCCAGTACTGGGTAGAGCCCAGTGACTGTTTCATGCTGAGGGATCCAAGCCCATCCAGGGTCAGCCCTCTTGTCTGGTCCCTTCTCTGGGACAAGGAGGCCCATAGCCCAGCTACCCTGCACTCTAACATTGAGATCCTGCAGTCCTTCTCATGTTCCCCACAGTTCTGCCTCGCAGAGCTCTTTGGTTTATCATTTCACTTCTTAGGGGCTGTTGCTAGTTGAAACAAAAAATACAGGCTTTGCAAAGGAGCTGTTTCCGTGTAGGTAGTTGACTATTTACAGAGCTAGCACAGAACAGTTAGAGAGCTAGGTCAACTAAGACACCTGGACGTGATGGCTCCTTCAAATCCCTCAGCATTTCTGAGAGTCCTCAGGCTCAGTCAGTGTCCCTGGCAGAAGGCAAAGCCAGTGCTGTCCCACTTGTGTTCCTATGTCTGACAATAGACTGGCGCCATGCCTTAGAGGTCCAATCCCTTTCCAAAGCAGGCTACAATACCTTGTTTCATTGTCCACCTGCTAGGGATGCTTCCTGCTCCTATGGAATTACTGTGGCAGGAAGTCAGTGGTTCAGTGAGGCTAACCCCATTGTCTGACAAGGCAGAACCATTTGGTTGTGGACGGCCTCCCAGAGGGAGCCTGCTTCACCCACAAAATGGAGGTTCTGACACACTCATCAAAGAGCAGAGCATCCTTCAAGGGGCCAGTTTGTTCCCCAGGCTGCCTCTCCCCTTCCCATGCATGCCTAGGCCCACAATACCATGCCTGAGCATGTGCTTATGTAAGTGCAGTCACCCCTTGGCCCAAGCTGCCTGTGCTGGCCCAAACTCTCCTCCCCATAGACTGGGCATAGACTGCTTCTCCCAAAAAAGGGGGCAGGGGTTGCTTCTCTAGCTACTTGTTTAGAGTCAGCATGTCTCTACTTCCCTTATCACTCTCCCAGGATCCTAAGTTGTCTCTCTGGTTCCCCAGGCCATGCCTCTGGAGCATCAGGACTCCTGCCTTCATGCCTCCAATGCTTCAATCTCCAGACCAGGGGTGTCAAGCTCACTGATGAGTCATATTTCCTGTCAGCAGCCAGGGGGTAGGCCATAGCCAGGACTACGTCATCCACCCCTCAGGGCTTCTCGTGGGCCAGACAACCCCTCTCCAGATCTGAGCCATAAGGCAACTGTCAGCTTCTCTGTGTCAGTGCAGCCAGCACCCAAGGGGCTAACACCACTGCTGCTTCTTCCCCCACCCCCTTTTCCCATTGCCAGTAGCAAGCAGAAAATGGAAATTCAGTGAAGGGGAGGTGAAAGAAGTGTTAATCTCCTGGGTGCTGGTTCACACCAACACAGCAGCTCCAGCAGCCACAGCAAAAAGCCCGACAGACTGGATCCAGAGGTGGATCGTCCAGCTCATGAGTAGCCCTGCAGGACAGATGACACACTTCTATGGCCTATATGTGTGACACCATTGTCCTAGATGATTTCTAGAATCCTAGAGTTTCTCTCTTTCTCACGGGTTGTTTCTGGAGTCCTGCTTCCTGAAGATACCTGTGAAGTTAGATCTGGTCTAAACATAGTCACGAGCACATCTGCCCTGCAGCCTGATAGGTCGAGTTGGTATGTTTCCATCGCTGCCTTGACTGTATTAGTCCTCCTAGCAATTACCCCTTTCCTGTTCAATCCCAGGATAACATAGTCTACAACATCCCAGTCAGTTCCACATCTCTCAGTGCCATTGCCAGCCTGGGAAGAAGCCGGGTGCGCTGCATCAGCCTGCCCAACCTTGACAGCTCTACCATCTCCAGGGATGTAATCAAGTATGTTGGACATTACCTGGGGCCTCATCTACAGAGCTTGTCTCTACATGGGAGCAGCCTGACTGAGGCCTCTTTCATGACCCTCATTTTTGCTTGCCACTGCTTGTCCTCACTGGATTTGAGCAGCTGTAACAGCCTCTTCATGTCTGGGACCCTGCTTTCCAAACCTGAGACCATGTCTCAAGCTCAAAAAGCCCTGGCCTATCTCCAGGAGCTCAACTTGTCTGGCCTGCGTTACCTGTCTGACCTCAGCTTCAACCGGCTGGTGAGCTGCATGCCACACCTGACCAAGATCTCACTGGCCCGCTGCCACATCACTTTTGAGTTTGATCCCTACCATGGTTCCAGCCACTACAACTCCTCTTGCATATTGTCCTTCCGCAACCTCCAGTGCTTTTTGAAGGAGCAAGCAAGCAGTCTCCAGGCTTTGGATTTGAGTGGCACAAGCATCACAGCGCAGGCCATGAAGTCCCTGGTGCAAATAGAGAAGCTGCACCTCCGGGAACTAGTGCTTCAGAACTGCCAGGACCTCACCAATGAAGCTGTCCGCTTCCTATGTAAGCACCAGCCTAGTTTGACTCTCTTAGATATCAGCAGCTGTTCTGAGCTGCCTGATCAGGCTATCCTAGCTGTATCAACTAGTCTCCAAGCCCTTCAGACTTTACATTTGGGGAAGATCCACAGGCTGACAGATGGTGCTTTTGAGCACTTCGGCCAGCTCAGGAGCCTGCGGAACCTGGATATCTCTGAGTGTAGCCAAGTGAGTGGTAACAAGCTGGTGAAGGCTTTCTCCTCCCCAGAGCTGCAACCTAAACTGGCTTCCCTCAGCTTTGCCTTCTGCTCTTTACTCAGAGTAAGTCTTCGATTTGCTTCTACCTTCAGAGGGTAGGGGGTTACTAGACCTGGCTCTGTTGTTCAGGTCACAGATACTGTCATAGGCAGTGAAGGATACACCTGGAGTTACTGTGTGCTCACATAAGAAGGTTGTTCTGCATACAGTCCTGGCTTCTGTGCCTGGGGCTAGCAAGGCAGGTTGTAAGTGCTTAATGCAGTGCTTTGGCTTCTCACTGAATCCTTTCTCTCTAGGACAGCTCTGTCCTCTCCCTGGCCAGGACACTGAGTAGCAGTCTGAGAGTATTAGACCTGTCTTCTTGTGTCTCCCTCACTAACATGAGCATCCAAGCAATTTCCTCCCATTTCACCCACTTGATGGTCCTGCGGATGGCTTGGTGCAGGGAGCTGACAGATTGGGGCCTCCTGGGTATAGAAGAGCCCCAGCAGCCACCGGACTGTGGCAGAGAGGTAAGTCAGCACCAGACTTTTGAGAGCGTGATACTGTGGAAGGAATCTGAAGGCAGTTTCCAGTGCTGAGTGTCGTTACTGTTGTGGACACTGTGATGGAATGACCTGTTTGGAGACAGCTGTCAGCCAGGCCATCGTGATGCACTCAGATGATGCAGCTGACATGTGGCTGAGCTTTTGCATCTCCTCTCCACCCCAGGTCTCCCCAGGTTGTTTTTTTTTCCAGTGGCCTGTGTGTGGTAGTTCCTCCTCCCTTGCTTCTCTGTGGGATGCAAGGCAGAGTCCCAATGCCACTGTTCAGCAGTGTTTAATCATGATTCCACTTCTTTGACAGAAGGATGGAAGTCCAAAGTTCAGCAGGAATTTTGGGAACATGGGGTTCTTCTTGCCTTCTCCACAGACTTTGGAGCAGATTCCCAAAGTCCTCACTAACTCAAACTGGCAGGAGTCCCAGAAGAAGTACCGAGCATCCCTGCAGGCCCTCCACTACCTCCAAGAGCTTGACCTAATGGCCTGCCACAAGCTGACTGACATGAGCATAACTAAGGTATGGACGTGGCCCTGTAGACCCCTGGTGTGGCTGAATTTAGCTTAGCTCAGCTCAGCGTAGGAGCAGGGTATGAATAAACTGGAAAGGTCCAGCTGTAGAGAGGAGTCCATACAGGCTGCATGCTGAGCTGAGTGACTGACATATAACTAGACTGTATGGTCCTGAGCCCTCTCCAGGGCCCTGTGTTATAGGAGCATTCTTTTGGCATAAGATTGTGCCAGCACTGCAAGCCCAAGTGAATCAGGCCTCCATGTCTCCAGACAACCAGTCTCTGGTCTGCTGTTACCTCTTCAAGTGCTGCTGGGTTACAGCTCTCTGGCAGTGCTGCACTGGGCCAGAGGTGGAGCAGTGTGTGAACACCAGGCTGTGTAGGTTAGAAGTTATTGTGCTAACAAAAAATGACCATCCTGGATGGTGCTAGAAGTGTCACTGGCTCAGGGGCTAGCACATATGACTACGGTCCTCAGCTCTCAGTGCTCCTGCAGGACCTGTAGTTTCATTGCTCCAGGAGCAGATAGGATGAAAATACCTTTTGTCTTCTTCCAAACATCAGTTTCTGAAGTCATCCCTGAACCCTGTGCTAGTGGTGAAGGTGTCACAGCAGGATGCCTGTCAGAGGGCAGTGTCCAAAGAAATCTCTCCTTTAAGCAGCTGTCCTGCTTATTCTCTCATTCTCCTTATTTCCCATTGCTCTTACTAGGTTATCTGCTTCCCAGAGCTGAGGCGGCTCTCTCTCAGTTTAGTACGAGAGATCACTGACAGCAGCCTTGTAGCCATTGCCAGGGGGTGCCGGAACCTGGAGCACCTGTCACTGAGTCACTGTGGAAACCTGACTGATGGGGGATTCATGGAGGCTGCCAGTTATCTGCGGAGACTCCAGCACCTCAACATCTCTGGCTGTAACCAGCTCACATACCAGTAAGTATTGCAAGGCTCCAGTCTCCTCTTAATACTAGAATGACATGAGGCTTCAAAGAGCAGGCAGCAGACCCCGGGAGCTCTGGTTCCAGCCTCTACATACCATGGGATTGGGGAGAGGGACGAGACCAACTTGGCTCTTTGAGACTGTCAGACTGGCATCTGGGAAGGGAACCCTGATGTGTGGCTTGCTTGCAGGACTCTCCTGGCCATCAGGAAAGCATGTATACAGCTCAAGAATTTGGATGTCTCCATGTGCAGTGGGATCCATGTGGCTGACATCAAGCTTTTCCAGGCACAGCTGCCCCTGCAGACATGCATCCAGTCACACTTTGCAGGTGGAGCAGACCTTTTCTTCACCCTGTGAGAGAGGCTGATATAGGGCTCAGACCCATTCACTTTCTCAGCAGGCACCTTCAGCTCAGGCACGTCCCCACTCATTGACCCTGCTAACACTGCCTGGGAGAGCGGAGACAGCTCCAAGCCCCCAGCATGAGGGGAAAGTTCTCATCCTCACTGCTGTTTTCCAAAATGGCTGCCTTTGAAGTACTGGCTTCCTGGTATTCCCTAGCCAAAGACATTCCTTGTGTCCAATATTATATACAACTCAGCTGCTACCAAACCATGAGTGGGGGAAGAGCCCTCAAAGCCCTTTCCCCACCCCATCTTGGGCTATAAGCTCTCTCCCAACCTGCTCACTGGATTTCCCAGGGGCATACTTTTGCAGAGTTGTTTAGAACTTGCCCTCCACTGAGGCCCTGGGCCTTCCAGTTGGAGCTTCAGAGTCCTGTAGCTTGCTATATAGGGCTGAGCATGGCCACCATTAGACTTTTCTAAGCCCAAACACCAGAAAATCAAATACCTAGCAGCCACCAGCTCTGGCACTGGAATGAGCCAAGTAGGGGAGAAGAGGGCACTGTATCCCAATGAGGGATGCAGAATACGGGTATCTCATGTTAATGACTGCAATGCTGTGCAATCTGTAGTACTCCAAAGGCAGGCACTTCTGCATCTTTCTGGCCTGATGCAAGATTGAATCCTGGCTGAGGGGCTGGGACTCCCCTTCTCAGTCCCTCCCAATGCTTCTGGAAGCTGCAGCACAGCCTCCTGGCACAAGTTTCAACACTGCAAAGAGGGTGAATGCACTGCCTAGTCCCAGCCTTTCACTCTGAGCTGACTGCTGCCAGCTTATGGGAGCACTCTCCCTTCTCGCTTGCAAAACTCCATGCTGTTGGGCTACCCACTTCCCTCACCAGGAGCAGCTAGCAAAACTTCCTCCTTTTCAGGGATCCCTCAACAGCACAGGGCTCTTCTGCTGCAGTTTCCAGGACAAACTTGTCTCCCTTCTCTTTGGCCCTTAAATGCCTCTGTGACGGGAGGGAATCTGCCGTTGGTCCAGAGATGCTTCTCTAGAATGTATCATTCAGTGTCTATACATGGTGCCTTATAGACTGTTAATTAAAGCCTTTTAGAACCATCTGCCTGTGTGCTTATGGTGAGAGGAGGGAGCAGGGCTGCAGCACACCTCCACCCAGTAGGGAAGTGTCAGGCCCCAGCTGTAGCTGATTCCTTAGCTTACACTGAACACCACCATCCCTTGGGCCCTGTTATACAAGTTGCTGGTTTGCCACTTCTGCAGTGGCCGAGTGGAGAAAGAGGAAGGAGGAATCTTGCTGCAACAGCCAAACTCCAACCCTTAAAAAAAGAGAAATCCACTGCATGTTCCTCATAAAAGTGGTATTTATTGTCCAAACAGCAGTGGGTTGAAGAACTCTTAGCCCTTCCCACCCACTGCTCTGTGTTCAGTGCAGTTACAGTTCATAAACACTCACAGAAATACTGAGGAATCCACATGGCCATTCCCTTATTATTGCTACAAAACACCCATTGCCAGAACTACAAGGGGAAGGAAGAAGGCACTGCTGCCAGGAAGTACCAAATAATAGCAGAAGCACCAGAAGACAGAGGGTGCTGAGATTCTAGTACAGTAAATAGATCAAGGCGAGGAAGATAACTGGGTGGCCAGGAATAGGACTTAAGTCTTCAGGTGTTCCACTGCAGAGTGGGAAAGAGATCAGAGGGCTCAGTGGTGTGGATTCTGGTTTGTGGGTGGCTGTAAGGGATGCTCTGGGCCTGTCCACACCATTCACCCTTTGTGTCTCAAACAGCTCAGCCATCAACGCTGCAGATGCATTTTTGGGCTGGGTTACTTAGCAGAATCTGAGCAGCAGTATTCAGCCACCTGAAGACACCTACCCTGCTTCAGTTTGGGAGTGGGCCCTCTCAGGTCAATGCAGCCTCTCTGAGGGTGCGACTACCAAACAGTGTTTGTCATTTGGCCTCCAGCCAGTAGAGCTGCAGGTCAGTGCTGAGCTGTGAATAGGGACTCTGATCTCTCTCATGTTAGACACAGCGATACAGAAGGAAGACAACCATGGCTGTCAGGAGTCTGCATAACATTCCTGCTGCCTGAGCTTCAGCCTAGAGAGTTACTTCCCCACCTTCCTCCCTGCCCCCCCAGGGCTTTTCATCATGCCTAGATGAACTCTGCAGTTCTCAAACAACCTACAGAGCTGTCAGTCAACAGCACAGCAAGGGGGAGAGCAGGGGAGAGGACTGAAAATGGCTCAGCAGCAAGATGGGGTCAGCACCCAGTACCTGCTCCTGTGATATAACACCAGCCTCCTGAGAAGCAGCAGTTTCTCCCTGTGTAGTGCTCTAATCCCACTTGGGACAGAAGCTCTACTGCACCTACCAGGACAGAGATTCTCCACATACCCTTCTCCCACCTCTTTTAGGCTACAAAGGTCCTGCCAGGACTCTCTTTTTTTAAAGAGGGCTCACACTCTACTTATGTGCTCCACAAAGCAGCTGGGATGGGTTCAGCAGCACAGAAACGTACCTTTCCTAAGATCCTGGGACTGGACTGACAGAAGGAAGGACGGGGTGAAATCTAGAGGCTAACAGATTGAGAGGCACTATGAGCTTTCATAGGCAACAGTTTTTATGTCATCAGATGCCACCTCCTAGGACAATGAGTTCAGGCCCTGCCCTCACAGACAGCCACGTCCTACGATCCTGAACCATTGGCCTCCCAGGAGTCCTTCAAGGTAATGCTCTGTATGCACCAGGCAAAGCTTTGGAGCAGCTGAGGACTATGGCTGGAGGCTAGTACCAAGTCGGAGGAGCTCAGCTTTCTGTAGTGTCATTTCCTACCCATATGTGGCAGGGAGCAAAGTAGAACCAAAAGCCACTACAGCTGTATGAACACAGAAGTATCAAGTGCAAAGAGACAGCTGGGGAAGCTGCCCTCAAGGAAAATAAGTGAGCTCTGGAGCAAGGAATCAACTGAGAAGAGTAGATAGGAAGAGGAATCAGCTGCAGCATAGGAGGTAGGGGATTCTGGCATGGATTGGACAGACTCAGCCCCACGCTCCCACACCCAGTTCTCTTTGCCTTTCCCCTTTGCAGCAGGATGGACAGCCATGCAGGTGATGCCCTCCTACAAGACTCCCGCAGATGCTTTCAGCTGCTCTGTGAAGCCGGACAGTTAGAAAGACAGGATCATCCCACAGTTCCCCTTAGGAAAACAAGTTCAGCTACAACAGTCATCAGCCTGGGCCACTTCCTGCAAGCTGAGATAGCTCCTCTGGGGAGCAAGCGTGCAGGGGCCCGGTTTGAGTACAGAGAGGAAGTGAAGGACCCTACTGTTCTGCATGGCTAAAATTGTAGCAGAAGTTTAAATTGCTGGGGGGCTTTGGGACAGGAGGGGCATCATCGGGGATGGGAATGTTCTCCAGGTCGAGGAGACGCAGCTTGAGCTCCATTGACAGCAAGATGTCCAGGTCACTCTGGGTTCGCTCGCTTGCCATCTCTTTGCCCAGCAGCACATTTATGCCATCCGTCCAGAGGCAAAACTGAGGAGCAGAGACCAGGCCTTTTGAGCCTTCCACTCTACTTCAAGTCTTCCCACTGCCCCCTCCATGCAGCATCCTCCCCTTACCTCTTGCTGTCCGCTGCCCACACCATCTGCTCACCTCATGTCTGTGCAACCATCATGTGGCAGTAAGAGAGCTGGCTGAGATTTGAGCTGCCTGAGCCAAAGGCCATGGTGCAGCCTAGGCCCACAGGCAGGCAGAGGCCTTGATGATTTAGCTTCTAAAATACCAAATGATTTTGTACAGCCAGAGGTGACACTCACAGCTACTCCTCTGCTCCCAGCCAATGATTCCCCCTGTACTGGGAAAGGCCTGGCCTGAGGAGGCTTGGCTACATTTGAAATCACACAGTCTGGTCTTTTAGGCCTCTGCAGTGCTTCTGTCCAGCAGGGACAAGGGAAGCACTTCCTCCTAAATCCTGATGACTTCATCCGGTCCTGCAGCAGGCCCATCCCATTCATCCAGTCCCACTTCGCACACCAGCTCGGAGTTCAACATCACATCCCTGGCACCATCCCTCCACCCCCCACCAATGCTACAGGCTCCTCCCTTCCCCTGGCCAACAACACCTCTGTCTCCTCATATGCTCCCCTCCTCTCCACCTACCTCATGCACTACCCATCCCCTGCCCCAGCACAACCTAGGCCACACATGATGTGGAAACTGTTTGATTTATGGCTTCCTTCCCTTTATGTCTGTCCTGTCCTCAACCATCCCAGGGGGCCTTCCCACCCTGTCCTGGGTTAAGAGAGAAGTGTTTAGCCAGGCTGGGCCTCCCTCTTATTCCTCAAATCCCAGGGCTGACCACAGACGAGCAGGCAGGCCCTGCATTCCTCAAATGAGGCACCAAAGAGACGCACAAAGGATGTACTGTCTGTGATGCTCTGGCCTGCCCTGCTATCCAGCAAATCCCCCAGAAGCCAGAAACCAGCTCCTCTGAGCAGCTGGGAGGGGTTTGGGTGGGCAGAAGTGGAGGGAGAAAAATCACCCTTGCAGTTCAATAGAAGAATGGCTGATCACTCTGAGTGATCCAGTTCTCCCTGTAACTATACTTGTCCCTGTCTGTCTGCCTCCATCCCTTCCTTCACCACTAGCACTGACCCTGCCAGTGCCCTCCTTTTTTTGGAGGTCTTGAAGCACTTTGCAAATGGGGCTGGTGATTCTCAAGGGGAAGTGGAGAGACCTGGTTATCCAGCAGGTCAGTGACAGAGCAGAAACAGGACCCGACGCCTAGCAGGTAGCACCTGCTCCCCTGGGCTGCAGTGCCCTCACATTCAGGGACAAGTTGGCAGCTCCTGGCAGTGCTGACACCTCAAGCCCATGAAGCCAAATTCCTAGCCCAGTGGGGCTACAGAGGTGGCCTTCAGCTGCAGGACTCACCTCATAGCGAGTGGGAGCAATGAAGTTCAGGTAATACTCCTCCACATCATAGACTATGGAGAAGGCCAAATCCAGGACATCCTGCAGGGAAAATGCACAGGCTTCAACCTGGTTTTGCACTGGTTGGTCTGAAGGAACCAAGCAGCAGCAGCAACAGCAATAAGAAACTAAGGGTTGACAGTACCATGGCCATGTCTATTTTTCCAGGGGAAAAGCAGCAGGCTTCCTGCTAAAACCCAGAGACAGGTCCCCAAGGGTTCCCATAATTGTGCCGTGACAGCAAGCCCTGATGCCCCCAGCTAGAGATGACAGGATCCCTGGCCAGTGGGGCTCCATGTGAGGGGAGCACGAGCACTGTCTTTTGCACTTAGCTGGCAACTTCAGTAGTTCCCTGCTGTCCAGCTGAGATGGCATGGGGTTTCCCAGTTCCCTTGCTCAGGCTGATGGAAGTCTGACACACTCAGTCTCCCACAGAGCACTCGCTGCCGCCCGTCGTGTGGAAGACCAGCAGCTGCCCCCCTCACCCAACCTTAGTGTTTTCTTTGGGAAACATGCCAGGGGTCTTTCCCTAACTAGTGCAAAAGATAAAGACAGAAAGAATCAGCACCTGACAGCCAGCACGAGCCAGGGACCAGCCAGCCAGCTCCAGTGCATTGCACCGCACACCCTACGTGAGCCAGCTCACCGCATCCCATCCCAGGGGCCTGACTGCCTGACACCCACCCTAGGGGACACGATGCACTTATCCTGGTCTGAAGGAGAAGTGGGAGAGGGGAGCTGTGAATTGAGCAGAGCTAGAGGTACAGAAAGTCACCACATCCGGAGAACTGTGGAGAGGAGGGCGAGGCCCATCAGGGAGAGGCACAGTGCAGGGCTGGGCAGGAAAAATGCACTGACCTTGTTTTGTTTTCCAGAGCTCTTCTCTTTCACATGTGGGCACTCCTTCCCAATAAGCAGCGCCTTCATATCCACCACAGGCACTGCAGGGCACATAGGACCATGAGACTAGGGCTTGGCACAGACCAGCCCTGCTCCCTATCCACTGCCTCTGCAGCTCTGAGTGCAGGGAGTGCACCAGCAGTGAATTTGGGCCATGATAGGCTAAGGCAAATGCAGTCCAACATACTGTGTTCTTGGCAGGATGAGCATCATCAGAGCAAAAGAAGAAAGCCCTGGGGTATTGGTCAGGGTGAGCTCAACCTAGCAAGGGCAGGGCTACACAGTGTATCCCCAGTTCAATCCCATTGGCCAGATGTCTTCCCACCTGCCACTGCCTGCTTGCTTCCCCTTGGACTGGGGTTACAAGCCAGGGGCTCAGGATGCCCTCCCCCTTGCCACTTGCTGTGTCTGACAGTGGCCAGGCCCCCTTCCCATTCCTCTTCTCACGTACTCTTTTCCTGTAGGCTTTCGATAGGTGGGCACTGCACCCCTTCCTCCACATCTCCATAGTGCAGCACCTTGTGGTTGGGGGACAGGCGGCAGTACCAGAGCTTATCTGCAGCAGGGAGGGAGCTGAGGTCAGGGCATTCAGCTCTGCACAAGCACAGGAACATGGTCGACTCCCAGACCACAGCATGCCCAGGCCTGCTGGAGTCTCCAGGCCCTCACATGGTTGACAACCCCAGGACCCACTAGATGGGCCCTTCCTCCCATCACCCCATGGCCACCTGCTCCTCAGTGTTGCATTTACTAGTCACACCCCACATTCCCAGCCTCCTTTCTGTGCATTCAGCACCAAGTACTCAGGGCATTGCTCCCCCAGAGGGCTCAGCCCCAGACCAGCCTCCAGGACACCCACCTCGCCCCCCAGCACAGGAACAGCCATGGCTCACTCTTAATGCCAGCAGCTACCTCAGTGCTCATCCTCCATGTCCCTATGGAGGCCCCTCATCTCCCCTCCAACACCACAAGGAGACCCAGCCAGCATGCGAGCACCACCCTGCTGCAGCACCAGGCTGAGGACACTCACCCTGTCTGCGACGACTGCTGATCTTGCGGAAGAGTGTGCCCTCGCAGAGATGCAGGAGCCTCTGCTGTCGGATCAGTTCCAGGAGCTCAGGCTTCAGCTTCTCTCTCAGCTCCCTGGAGTTCAGGCAAGATGAGAAAAGGGCATGCATCCCGTCTGACATGGCACCACTCACTGCCTGCCCCCAGAGACCCTGCCTGACACACAGGCCGCCCCCCGCCAGTGATGCAGCATAGCTGTTCCTAAAGAGACCCCACACAGAAAAGGGACCATGACACTCACCCCAGACACCCTCAGTCTCAGTCATGACACCCATCCTCACCCCAGCTCCTCACACAGAGAGCAGAAACCTGTCCTCACTCACAGCACCGGCACAGCCAGTGTCTCCTCCTGATGCATTCTCTCCGTCTGCCGCAGCTTCAGGATCTCACTATAGTTGAGCCCATTCACTTTGGTCTTGAAGAGCTCAAGGGAGGTAGGTTTGATGGACAGGGTCCTGGTGATCTGCTCTCGTACCACCTGCAGCACCTGCAGGGCACATGGTACATCAGGCCAGTCAAGGCTCCCCACAGCCTCCTGCACTCCCCAGGACTCCAATCCCAGTGAGACTCCCCTACTTGCTCAGCTACAGGGTTCCCAGCACCAATCCCTGGTCCTTGGCTCACCTTGTCAAAGTCCTCCTGCGTGGCACGCATCTCCTTCCAGGTCTTGTTCACTAGCTGGATGCAGACACAAAAGAGCTCCTCGAAGAAGTGGTACTGCCCAAAGAACATAGGATAGAAGGCCTGTGCTGTTTCTGAGCCTGGGGCAAAAAGGATAAGATGGACCAGGTGCTTCAGTTCTTCCAGTAAACAAGAACCAGCAGACCCCAGAAGCAGTCTCTGTACCCCTCCATATGCTACACTGTGTCCATCCCCTGGCAGCTCCTGGCTGATATTTTCCTCATGCAATGTCTAGGCCCATTTCCTAATCAGCCACCCCAAGATCTATGACACTTGACAGACCCCAGTTGTTCCAATTTATACTAACCACAGCCACGAGCCTGTGGCACCACCCCCATGGACCCAACTCAAGAGCTGGGGCACCTGTCTCTGCCCCAACTGCTACTCTGGGGCTGTAGAATCTGTTCCTATTCCTCCTCCATCCCAGGAACCAAGGCAGTCTTCTTTGCTCAAATCCCAGGAGCTATGACACCCCACAGTTAGTAGAGTCCAATTCTCCAGTGTGACAAGCCCAGAGAGAGAAATGGGATCTCATTCTGTCATGGGGGAAATGACTTGTTACCCTGAGATTCCACAGAATGACTCCACGGTATGGGTGAGCAGCTATAGAGGTGCTGAGAGGCCTCAGCATGCAGACTTGGGCCCATGGAGAGGAGGCTAGGCACTCACACGGCTCCCCAACGTGCAGGATCTCACAGAGGATCAGGGTGAGCTGGATGCTGCTCCGGGCAAAAGGGCACTCATGTTTGTCTTCACGGCTGCTGTTCTCCAGGACAAACTGAGAGAGAGAGTGTCTCTGTTAGGACTTTCCCAAGTGCACATATCCACCATGGGCCAGACAGAACAGCCTTCACCCCAAAGTGGGGCATGAATGGACCTTGGAAAGAAACAGATGCCACCTGACAGGCCAAGGAAATGTGTGTAACAAGATAAAGTGTGCAGCTGGACCTGGAGGAGGGAGATCTTTCCTCAGGGATTTACAGACAGGAACAACATGTCTGGTCCAGAGAGTCTAGAATCTATTCCCAGTTCTGCTGCTGACTCTGGGCCTCTGCTTCCTGGCTTTCATTACAGGTAATAGCTCACATACTTTGGCAAAGTGCTGGAATCTCCAAGTAGGAGGCTTGAAGTGCTGAGCTTTATCAAGGCTGTATGCTCTATGGCAGTGGTTTTTAGACTTCCTAAAGTCATGGAACCCTTTCATATCACTTCTTCTGCCGTGGAACACCTACCCCTAACATAAAGACTGATGGAGAATCAGGCAACCTGGGCCCAGCAATGGCGGCACTCTGCCTCCCAGCCCACACTACCATTACCCTCCATCTCTTTGTGGAGCCCTGGATGACCTATCATGGCACCCCTAGGGTTCCACAAAACAGTTTGAAACCTGCTGCTCTACATGCCTAAATCACATCCCTCCAGAAACTGGCCCAAGGAAAAGGCCCAGGCCTTAGCATTTAGCAATGTAGCGAGTTGAACCAATGCAAAGTCTGAACATTTAGAAGGGACTGAGCACCTGGTTCATGGAATCAGACCCCTCTGAGTCTCTAATTAGGAAATCTAAAATGGAAGCAGTCAAAACCATGCATTACATTGGAAACTATAGCCTTGAGATTAAATTCCTCCTCAGAAACCCCAGGAGGTTTGGCTGGGTGAAGTCAGCTACCCCAAAACAACTTACTGAATTTGCCTTGGTGAGGTACCATAATCTAATCCACTCCTGCTTCTTTACTCTTCCATCTTTCAACTGCTACTCCCCTCTCCCCACAGACAGACACTCCAGCCTCTGCACCTGAACAGGCCCACAGTGCACAGATCTATATTCAGACCTGGGTCTGAGAACCCTGGTAGTAACCCACAGCAACCCCCCACACAGCCCCTTAGCACCCCACAAACAGTGCTTCAAGGACTGGGCAGCACAGCAGACATTATTCCCACGCTCCCTTCCCCTACCTAAAAGTAAGGGATTGACTATATCTTGAAAGTTCTCTAGGTCAGGTGTGAACTGAAAGTGCAATAGCTCGTTAGCCAGAAAAGCACAAGCTGGACTCACTCTGCTATAGGCATTGGGGGAGTTCCTGGAGAAGTAGATCATATTGTCCAGGGCAAGCAATCCTGGTGGGGCACGATACAGGTCCTGTGCTGGGTTACTGTTGTTCTGGGAGGACACAAAAGATGCAACTTAGCAATGATGGAAATATGAGGCCTACCCTCCAGGACAGCGACATAGAGAAAGATACTTGCCCAAAACCTAGGAGGCCCAGGTTCTTTTTCCTGCTTTGCTATTGACATCCTATGTAAGCCTGAGCAAGTCCCTTCATCTTTCTCTGTGTGAACCATGGAATAACTGTGTTGTAGGTCCTACCAGGCTACCTCTGATCTGCCCCTGTTCCAATGTCATTGAAACCAGTATCATGCTGCTATGAAGGGCACAGAACAAACAAATGACTCAGAAGGTTGTTCATTTTGCAACAGGATGTGAAAAATAACCCAGCAGGCTCTGGGACAGAGAGGATGGTTCTCCCCATTCCAGCAAGGGTGTACAAGCAGCAATGGGGATGTTATAGCCAAGACAAGCTTACCATAAAGCCCAGCTTCCGAAATTCCTTGGCGCACAGTGAGCGCCGGCGCTCTGTGCTGAAGCTGCTGGCTGAGGCTTCATTTTCTGACTCAAAGGCAGCTTGACGCAACGACTGGAGAAGTTCCCGTTGTTCCTGCAGGAAGAGGAATTGCCTCACTACAAATGCTGACAAACCCAAGACAAATGGAACCCCCAGGGTAAAGTACAGGTCCTGACAGGAAAGAAAGGGCTACAGGAAATAAAGGGCACCTTTGTTTAACCACCCATATACTGCAAGTGAGCAAAGAAAACCATCACAGAGCTTGACAGCCTCCAGACTCCAGAAAAGGGGAAGGAGCAGACCTCCTAGCTCTGATGCATCCCTGGTGATCTGAGGCCTGATTTTCCAAGGAGCTGGCCATGGTGAGCTTTGCCATTTCCAGTTTCAGTTTGGTACAGTGTTGGGAGACCCAGGCCCACCGTAAAACTCCCTTCCCTATAACATGGGCACAGCACAGTAATGCCTCTCTGATGAGCAGGGGGCAGTGACCCCAGACCCCACCAGCCAAGGAGCCAAGAGTGGAAGCAAGGGTCACCCTCAGAGATCAGCTGAGAGGAAAGATAGAATGAAAAGACAGGTGAGGAAGGGAGGAGCTGGTTGAGTCCCTTCTGTTTGGGGAATGGGTAAGGACAAGCGTGAAGGGACAAGAAAAATGGAAGAAACTCTTCTCTTTGAGGAGCAGGTCTATCCCAGAAGGATGAACATGCAGCAGGACAAACACAAGAAGGGGAGTGAACTGAAGGGTCCTGGGGAGACTACACTCCTTCACCAGGCCCTTAAGGATTGCTGCTGCCAGACCTGTGAGTAGGGGTCCATGGGGGTCTTCATGCGCCGCTCCAGCAGGTTGAGGCTGACAGATTGCAGCACATAGAGGTAATGGGCCATCTCATCCCCCATTGGCTCTGAGCTGTGAATAATGTTCTGTGGAAGACACCAAAAGAGGCCAATGAATATCACTGTCCTTCAGACTTCCTTTCTCTCTGCAATCATTGCCCCGACCCCATCCCAGCTTGGGCTTCAAAGGGGTACAGCCTGTCCCACAAAGATAGCTTCCCATAAGCATCTCACCAGAGAGAGGGGTGGGAGAAGTGGGATACAACAGCACTTACAAGAAGTAGCCAGGCACAGGAGGGTGATACAGAGAAACCAGCAAGGGAGGAGTGACATAACCACTAAGTGCTCCCACCAGGGCATATTTGGCATTTTCAACTTAGTGCCTTGTAGTTGTGGCACATCAGAGTTTGATGCCAATTTTTTTTAGGAATCTAGGGTAACTGGTTGTCTAGCAGCACAGGGGACTGAACTTGGTGGCTCAGGAGGCTTCTTTCATACCTATATTCCATTAGTGGTGGGGACACCTGGCACACACAGACCTAGAGAAGGGGCTGTGAAGCCTGCACACAAAGGACAGAGGCACCAAACAAAGAAGAGGGGCACTGAGACAGTGTGGTAGGGATTGGGCAGCCAGCAGGAGACAGAGAAACAGAAGAGGAAAGGCACAGTCACAATGCAAGAACCCCCCTGCCCCTCCACCTTGTGAATAAACTGCCGGATGTTCCTCTCCCCAAGATGATCCATCATGTCCTGGGAAGGGAAGAGAGACAGTGAGGCTTGTTCCTCCCAGTTCAAAGCACCCTTCTCACCCATGAAAGCCTCTGCTTCCCTCAGAACCATCACACATTTCCTTTCAGACCCTGTACACCACACCTTCCTGAGGTGCCAGCCCTTTTCCTACAGCCATAGGCAAGACAGGGGCAAGGTGAGAAGGAAAGAGTCTCTGAGAATGATATGGCTGTGTAGGAAACAGACTGGTATTTCCAGACATCATCCCTCCAGCTTCTATGAGAGGTGCTTGTCAGGGACGGGGGCAGGCATAGGGTGGGGAAGTCCAGGCTAGCACTCCACTGCTAGCAGACAGAGCCTCTCACCCACATGTGTAAGGGAAGAATGGGCCTCTGCATAGGGAGCAGAGGAAGACAAAGCATCTCTCTGGTGTCTCTTAGTCCTTGCCACGTGTTCACACAGGGAGGTGGGAATGCTGCTATTTGGAAGGCAGAAGGTGGAGCAGGGAAGAGTAATTGTAAGTGCCCAGCTAGCTGCCCAGCCTCTGTGGGCCAGAAGGATAGTATGGGGTACACGTGAAGCCCCTTCTACCACAGCAGATGGAGCAGATACATGGGACTAGAATGCCAGTGTAAGGCTCCTGTACACCCAAGCCCCATACTCGAGTACCACCTCTGTGTTGGTAAATTCCCAGGCACAGTCTGCACCAGGCTACAATGGTCAGTGATCCTCTATTAAAAGCAGGCCCAGTGTACACTGGCACCAGCCCTTGGCAGAGGGTTCATGCAGCTAATGACTTTGGCACACGATGCCTAGCACTGGGAGATGGGTTCTATTTCTTCATCATCCCTGACCCTACAGTCCTTGGGCAGGTACAGGGAAAGCTCTGTAGACCAGGAGCAGGCAGTTATTTTGGGCAGAGGGCTGCTTACTGAGTTTTGGCAAGCTGTTGAGGGCCACATGGGTAGCCCCACCCCTTGACAGGAACCCCACCCCCTGGTCATCATCTTGTGACTGGAAGTCCCACTTCCTAACCCCTGACCTTTGCCACCCGAAATACTCCTTTCAGCAAGGGGTTTTGCTCTCTCATAACCAAAAAAATACCAAATTATATTCTAAAAATCAAACATCTCCAACAGGGGTGGGCAATTATTTTGGGTGGAGGGCCGCTTACTGAGTTTTGACAAACTATTGAGGGCTGCATGGCAGGCAGCCAGGGGCAGATAAACATCAATTTTCTAAATTTTTTAGGGGCCCCACAGGCTGGACAGAATGGCCTTGCAGACCACATCTGGCATTTTACCCGCCCCAATCTACAACATTCATTAGTTTGATTTTAAAAAATATTTTTGTCCTGATTTACATGTGTTTGTGTAGTGTACACAGAGGTGATTGCACAATAGCTTAAAATGAAGTCTTACACTTGTATATTTTGGGGATGGGGGAGGGTGTGGGTGTGTATGTAGATATTTGGGCAGTAGGAGTGGGGGTGTGGGTGCATGTGTATGGTGGGGTGTGCATGTGGGGCTCACCCTATGAACAGTTTCTCTTTCACACACAGCCTCTCACACACACACACATATACAGTCTCTCACACACATACACACTCAGAGTCTCTTCCTCCCTTACTGCTCTTCATCTTTCTCTCCCCCCCCCTCATTGCATGGACACACACACACCCCCACCCACCCACCCTCCCGCTCCTGGACTTGGGGTACTGGTGTGGCCCCTTGCTCCCACAGTCGGCAATGCAGCCACGTGGTGCTGGAGCAACTCAGAGCTGTGGCAGACAGAGACTTCTGGATGGTGGGGAGTGGGGTGTGGGGTGTGGAAGGGATAGGAGGGAGCTGTGGGCAGAGCAGGGTGGGGCCAGGCTGGCCTTGTTGCTGGCTCCTGCCAGCTCCCCCTGGGTCCTACTGCCCCTGGCTTCTGTCATCTCTGACAGGCAGCCAGGAGCAATAAATATACATTTTCTAATTTTTTGGGGAGTCCTGTGGGCCAGTTAGAATGGCCTGGTAGACCGGATTCGGCCCATGGGCCATATTTTACCCAACCCTGCTATAGTATAGACCCACCAAGAGAGGGCCAAGGGTTGCCCTTACCTTCCGTTCTGCGTCATTTGCATTCAGCAGCATGGCGATGAGCAGAGCCATGGCTTTGAGCTGCAGCTGCTGGTTTGTCCTAGAGACAAGGAAAAGAGTTACTAGCCAGGAGGAGGTACGTTTTCACACCCCTTAGACCTGTCAACACCAATGATGCTGCTGTCACTGCTGGGCCCTACTCCACTAGGCTCCTTGGCCATATGGGGAAGCTGCCTCCAGACTTCTGTGCCTGGGTAGGAGACCACAATATCCCACTGCCCTTTACATGCCAGGTCCAGGAAGGAACCACAAGAACAGAGTGCCTTCTAGAGAGTTCAGACATCAGGACCAAAACTCTGAGGGTCTTTCAGGGACCTGGAGAAAGAGCTGAACTGGTGCTAAATCAATAACCTGATGGAGGAAAGGGAAGACTTGTGCTAGTATTGGCTGAGAAGATGTGGTGGCATTCACAGAGCAGTGGGACTCCATTTCAGCAGACTGGCAGCTAAATGCCTGCTTAGGTTCATGAGTGGCAGGGTTTGCTAGGAAATTTAAAATTAAAGGGGAAGGGGAAAGCTTTCCTCTCGCACAAACACTCCACATGAGCTTCTTGCTACATAGTAAGCAGAGAGCAGGCTGTTCACATATTAAAGGGTATGCAGAGTGGAGGGAAAGCCCAATGAGAGCAAGGAGTAACCCTGAGCATCAGTTCACGATTGGAGAAGAACTGAAATCCAGCCAATCTCAGCAACAAGCAGGAGAAGGGGAAGTGGAGGCAATTGTGTAACCAGTATTTCCAATCCAGTGAGCTCCTTGGATAACAGTAAGGCTTGGCAGAGAAGAAACATGCTTTGGATAAGGACCAACACAGAGGAAAAGAGAAGATAAATGCAAGGAGGCATTTTCAAGAGATTTTGCCAGACTGCAAGAATGAGAGCAATTCCAATAACAGCTCTGGAAACTCTGATCCTTTACTCACAGGATTTGTACTATGTAGATATGGCCAAACCTCTCTCACAGGGGTTTTGATTCAAAGCCTTGGTATTCACAAGTTGTAACAGGAAACCTATGGCTTCTGTTACTCTGAAGAGGAGAACAGCAGTAAGCTGTGCTCAGGCAGCTTACTAAAAAGGTGATCTGCAAAGGAACAGGCAGCCAAAGTGCCAAGTGCTGTGCCTACTTGCACAGCAATAGTAGACAGAGTCTACTTAAGCAAGAGAGCCACAGCTATAGGAGTCAGGGCAGCATCAGCAAGATGCCCATTAGAGGGAGAGAGACATAGCTGGGCCAGGGCTAGCAAGCCACCTGACTGGAAGTGGGCAGGGCTTGAGCCAAATATAAGCCAGGGCCGGAGCCAGGGGAAGGCAGTTTGGCCCTGCAAGCCGAAACAGAAAGTGCTCTGATGCAGGGAGCCTAAAGGAAACTGCCTGGCTGACAGGAGAGGCCCTGGGACCTACTAACTAGAAGCCTGTAGCCTACGGGGAAGTAGGGCCCAGTATAGGAGACAAAGTGGTGGCTCAGATGCTTATGTTGAGACCCAACGTGGGGGATAGTTTTCTGTTGTAGCCAGAGGGCTTTTTGCATAGTGTTGTGGTTTGGATGCGTCTGTGAGAGGTGTTTTTTGGAGGTTCTATTAGTAACTAACAGGTACGTGACTGCCTTGAGCTCAAAGAAAAGCTAGAGGACCAGGAGCAAGGCCAGAGCCCAGAGAAGGGGCAGAGCTTGGGGGCCAGAGAGCCCAGAGCCCAAACAAGGGCAGTCAGGGCCAGGGGCTCAGTGCTTCATGAGAGGCAAAGCTAGAGTCAGGGACTATAGCCCAGGGAGGGGCAAAGCTTGGGGGCCAGAGGGTCCAGAGCCCAAGAAGAGCAGGGAGCCCAAGAAGGGGCAGAGACAGCCCAGGGAAGGCTGGAGCCCGAGGCCAGAATATCCTTTGGGCTGCAGGCTGAGTCAGGGCCAGGTGCCCAGTGCCACGTGAGAAGCAAAGTAAAGTCAGGGACCTATAACCTGTGAAGAGCAAACTGAGAAGAAAGAGGCAGAGACCCCAAGAACCTGGATTGGTAGGGCTGGGACCCAGGAGCCTAGCCCAATGTAGTTGGCCAAGGCAGTGAGGGACCAGCTAAAGGAAAGGGTCACAGGCTGGGAAGACCAAGGCCCCAACAAGTGCATGAAGGCCTGGAGTGGCCCAACACTGGCCTGGGGGAGAAGTGCCCTGCCTAAGGGCAGGTCAATAACACCTGTGAGTCATGGGCATGGCTGTAGGTAAGCTTTGAAGGCCGTGATTGGCCCATAAGGCATTAAGTATCGTGAAAGGCCAGGAGGGCCTACCTAGCATGAAGTCTGGCTGGGGGAATCAGGAGGGATCAAGAGGGATCCACTGACAGAAGAACCGAGCTGGACTCATTCTAGAACCTGGGGGAGCCTCCCTTTCCAAAGATAACACAGACCATCAAGGTGTGGCAGGAAGGGAAAAAGAGAAGGATAACTTAGAGCCAGAGCAAAGTGGGAGCTGGGTTGCCACCAAGGGGGTGTAATGGCCACCCCTTGGGCACCACACCTGTTACACAAGCCCACTCTAGTGACTTGGATTTTCCCTTCTAGGCCAGCCGACTAAGGGTACCATAAACTAACAGTAGCACAACTGGCATTAAATTCTACAGCTACTAATGCAGGCAATGCTGGAACTGCTGCCCTTGATCATGGGAGACCCTGCCTGTCATTGTCCATCCCTTCTAATGGCATTCCCTTATCCATGAGACTCTCTCCACTACTGCCCCATCTCTCCCCTAGCCCATCTGAGCAAAGCTGACATATCTGGAAGAAAGAAACACTTTCTAAGGGGAAGTCAGTAAAGCTGAGAATTCTGAGAGCGAGTGGAGGCAGAAGGTGCTGTAGATAACAGACAAGAGGTGCAAGTAGCAAGATCTGCACCCTGAAAGAACCTAGTTGGAAGACAGGGGAGGTGGGGTGAGGGTGGGAAGGCGAGAGGACAGGGAGAGGATATTAGTTCTGCTAAGCACCAGGGAGGAGTGTAAGGATTTTACTTGCTCCAGGGACCTAGATCCCTGGCTGCTGTTGCCATGGTCCAGTCTACATACCTCAGTTGTTGCCACTACAGTTCCAGTAGTGATGCAGTGTCCCTGTCTGAATCTTGCTGCTTTTGTCATGACATGGACTCCCTGCAGGACTGCCAGTTGGCATCCCCTCTAAGTCAACAACAGGGGCTGTTGCCCCACTTGCCCACCACTTGTTACTGCTACTGCTAACAGGAATCTGCAAGGTGAGGGAACCCTGGTTCCTCTCTGTCTGCATATGGTTTCAACCAGAGATGAAATACTGCATGGTGTTCAGGGAACCTTATTAAGAGATGACTTCACTGGAGCTCAAAGACCCTCACTGCTCTCCAGGAAGGGGGTTGAGGAGAGCGAGCTGAGGTGGGGGGAGGTGCTGCAGTATGCTGTGTAGTGCCAGCAGTGCCTGGCAGGCTCCCTTCCCTCCCCCAGGTAAGAGGCAAACTGTGGGAACGTGCCAGGGGAGATACTGTCACCGTGTCCCGGTCACACTCTGTCCCCACCTGGTCGCACGTACCTCCTACAGCCTAAGTACCCCTGAGGATATGTGTACCCCCAGTTGACAACCCCTGGTATATGGCATTGATGTTAGTGACAGTGTGGGCAACACTGGTCACCCAAGTTCTAAAGATACACCCATACTGTTCCAGGTGCAATGAAGAGCTCACATCCTGATCAGAGGATGCAGAGCCCATCACATGATAGGAGGCTCAAAGAGCTTGACTGGGTTTATTAGCCTGATGAAACAAAGCTGAAAGAAAACCTGATTGCTGGGTCAAAATGCATCAGTAGGTAAACCCCTGGCAGGGGGAAGAACTAGAGCTGTACAGCAGGGGTATCAAACTCATCTGTGTCCCTAGGTTGGATCTGGACCTGGCAGCAGCATCAGGGTGAGTGGTAACAGTGCAGGGGTTAACTTAACCATCATTTGCTGCCCTCTGCCACAAACACGGGTACCCATCAAGGCTCCTTGTCCTGGATTTAGATGACAGGCCCTGCCCCTGAATTCCCAGTCTCTCTGGGAGCCTGCAGTCCAGGTGAAATGGCTACATGGATTGGATCTAGCCTACAGGCAGTATGTTTGACACCCCTGCTATAGAGCAATGCTGGCACAAGACAAAATGTGTAGAGACTGGCCAGGAATAAATTTAGGCTGGAAATCAGAAGAAGGTTCCTAATTATTAGGGCAGTGATGTTTGGAACAGCCTCCCAGTAAGGTTTCTTGCCTTCATGACTATCTGGCTTTAAGCTGAATCTTGCTAAGCTTATGAAGTGGGTTATATAGTGTGGTTGCCTGTGATACCAGGGGGCTAGACTCAACACCCTAAGAGGTCTCTTCAAGTCCTATATTCCCATGAAATTATGAAATGGCTTTACACTCCTCTTCTGCAGGGACCACAGAGGAGATTACTGCTGCAAGCAGTGTCTGGGTGTGGGGAATAGAGGGGCAGAACACAAGCTCTTATTACACTTACACCTGCAGGTGGGTGAGTAGACGATCCAGGGTCACTTCTTTTTTGACCACATCAAACAGAAGGCGGCTGCTGGGCACCATATTCTCCAAGATGGACAATGAAAGCTGCTGGACAGAGGCGTCCATTGCATTCATATTGACATAACTCACTATCTGTAACAGGATGGAAAAGCAGTCTAAGGCAAAACTGATCCAGGCATTCAAACCCTGAGGTATCTCAGTGGCAAAGGCTCTGACTCTCTAAGTCACTTACCTTTTTGATGAAGGCTGGGCTTAGGGTCTCCCAGGAAACAAAATCATGCTCCATCAGCTCCATGAAGGCCTTCAAGGTATAAGCTAGAATCTCCCCTGTACTGAAGCAACAGAACAGCAAATATGGTGAGATGCGTCTCAGAAACCCCCTCTAAAGGCCAGGGCAGCAGAAGCATAGCCACCCAGGTACCACCATATCGATGAGCATGTTAGAAACACCTAGAGGCAAAAACAGGGAGAGAGAGAGAGAAAAAGAGAGGGGCAATAAGCAGTGAAGAGAGAATATTCTGTATCAGAAATCAGATTCTCACATAGCCCAAGGAGGAGCACAGAAACTCAGAAAACAGCAAGACCTATGTGGTCTTCAGAAAAGTTATGAAATTGTAGGAGAGTGGTTGCACAGTTAAGCATACAAGCATTAACTACTGTAATGCTCCACCTTAATTCTGCCCCGTCATACACATGTGCTCTGCAATCCAGTCTTTAGTTACATGTGTACAGCATTGTCTGGCAATGTGCTGTGGACATATCTTCTACCAAGCACCCCACTGGGGTTCAGCCTTCCTATGTCACTCTGATTCACAGCCTTAGGGTGCTTCTGGATTTTCTGATGCTCCTGGATCTTTATGTGGTGGCAGTTGCTAGGAATGCCTTTCACCAACTCCTTTTGATGAGAAGGCTGTGACTCTCAGATTCAGATCTGGCTACCCTCCTCTTTGCCTTCATAACCTCAAGGCTACTGCAATGTGCTCTACACATGGCTACCCTTGAAAACCATCTAGAGGCTGCAGCTGGTACAGAATGCAACAGCCCACCTTCTGATGAGGGTGGGTCCCCAGGGGCACATAACTTTAGTCCTCCAGCATCTTTGCTGGTTCCCAGTAAATTTTCAGGTGCACTTCAAGGTGCTGGTTTTGACCTATAAGGCTCTAAAGAGCCTGGGCCCTGAAGGACCACCTAATCTGTCAAATGCCACACTCAGACACTGCATGTGCCACTTGCGGCACTCTTGCCACAGGTTGGCCACCTTTGCCATAACACATGCAGGCTCACTATGAGAGGAAAGAGTCAAAGAGTCAATCCACTCAGCTCAGAAAAGCAGAGATTAGGGACCATGTTGATAAGCTGCCTATAAACACTCTTCAGGATAAACCTCGAGGAGGCTGAAGAATTATTTAGGAGAACATAGGCAGGAGGAAGAAACAGGCAGCAGTGGGACTGAAGAGAAGCACAGGAGGCTCATAAAAATAAACCGTCTAGAAGTGAAATCCACTAGGCTTTGAAACCACCTCCTCAGGGATGGGCTCTTAAGGATGAATGAACATACAAGACAGGAAACCCTGAACTGTCTGGGCCCCTGGCTAAGAGGCCTTTCCTACTTCCTGTCATCTGAAGTGTTACAACACAGTGGTTGGTTCAGCACCAGCCACACCAGGGCTGTTGAACTTGTGGTCCATGGGCCACGTATACCCCACATGGGGTTAAATTGCAGCTCCTGGGCTCCCACCTATCTGCTGCTCCCTCTCTGCTTTGGCTACAGAAGCAGCTGGGGTCTCTGGGCTTCCTTTCCCTCCAACTTCCCCTTCTCTGCCCCAGGAGGCAGGGCAGTGCAATGTGGCACAGTCCATAGTGTTGGGGGAGCCCACAGCTCAGGGAGCCCAAGGGCCAGGGCATCTAAGAGGCATGATGCAGTAGGGGAACTTAGGGTGAGGTAGGGTGTCTAGGTGTACAGTGTAGCAGGGGTGGAGGGAAGCTCAGGCACATGGTGTAGCTGGGGAAAGAGAAGCCTCAGACATGCAGTGCAGTGCAGTAGGGGGTGGGGTCATGTGTGGCCCCAGGGGCCCCCATCTGGTGTGGCACCTGCTAATGCAGCCCATGGGCCATGTGGCACCTGGCTGCTTAGAAGCTGGACAGCCCTGAGCCACACAAGACAGCATGCTTTGCTGTCACTGAGTGCACAGTCATAGGGAGAAGGGAGTGTGGGATGGAGGAGAGGTGAAGGCAAATAAGAGATGCAAGGATGTAGGAGCCAAGGATCTAGGTGATGTCAGGGAAGGGAGCCTTCAGGTCATTTCTCTACTGATACTCACTTGTTCCCCTCTTCCACAATATGGAAGAGCTGCTTCAAGCCATTCCTATTGATGAATTCCTGAGCAAAGGTGACATCTTGGGAGAGGTTTGCCAGCTTTTTCAAGGAGTCTGACTTCACATCCAGGTTGTTACTCTGGATCCCACTGTACAACCTCTCTGCCTCTTGATCCTATCAGACAGAAAGGAACCAGCCCAAAGTCATCCCACCATAAGACCAGGTACATGTATGAAGAGACTTATGTGGAAACCTAGACTGGAGAGCATAGGGTTAAAACCCTGGATGGAGGATTGGGCTAGAGCTGTCCTAGAGAGAGACAGAGTCAGGGGTGAAAACTAAGACATGATGTGGTTAGGCCACAGCCATCACATAGTGAGCCAAGAAGGGAAGCCAGATTAGAGGAACAGTCACAGCTCTCAGCGCTGTACCATTCAAGCAATCCACAGCACCTTACAAACACTATTTTGTTAAATCTCATATTCCCCTGAACTGTACCAAGTATCATTATCCTGATGGGATCACTGGGGACACTGAGGCACAGCAACAGGGGGGACAGTGCCCACAGCAGAGCTGACTCCCAGCTCCTAGCTTACACTGCTTTTGGCCAGAACATGTATGAGAGATAAACCTGCGTGGGTAGGACAAGGGGTGGGGACAGGATGTACCGGAGAAGTGGTCAGCCGCAGAATGCTTCCATTCTTAATCTCCCCACGGTTCTGCAATGGGACAGGCAAAGAAACAGTTAAAGAAGCCAAATCTGTCAAACAGACACCAGGGTCAAGCCAGCTAAGACAGCCCTAGGGCCACAGCAGCCAGAGACAGTCACAAAAGGAATCACTCACTGACTCAGTGATGTATGTCTGCTGCCCATCCACATACTGCAGGGCATAATGCTCAGGGTTATTCAGGTTCCACCTGTAGCCCAGACACCAACAGGAGAGACACAGTCAGACCACGAGTCACCTTCTCACAGGGGGTGGGGCAGCCTGGACATAGGGTGTAACATACCTGTGCCAAAGGAAGGGCACACACTGGGGCACCCAGAAAGGGAAGTGAGAGAGACACCAAAAAGCTGAAGGAGAGGGTGGGAACATCCCAACAGAGATGCCAGAGGGCCTGCTAGCTCTGAGAGATGGCCCAACTATGTGAGAGACCAGGGAGAGGAGTTACTCACGTATCACAAACTTCCTTCAGAACAGAAGACAATGGCTTGTTCTGGAAGCAAAGAAACATGGCCAGCAGTGAGCATGATACAGGCATGGCCCTGCCCGAGTACCTAACCACACCACCCTGCCAGCAGGGATCCCTTCCCCTGCCTTTCAGACTCTCCTTCAGCACCAGGAGTATCTGGCATCACAGCTGAACTCTTCAGCAGCAGGCTCAGGGATGGGTCAGAGGCAGGACCTAACCTGGTCGAGGTCAATGAGCTGTGGAATTGCCCCCATCATCTGGATCGCAATTTTCACAACATCTTTGGGTGGCGGCATGGTCCTGGGCCTCCTGCTCCCACTCTAGCTCCACAGCAACTCCTACAAGAGAAAGGAAGGTGTTACCACTAGCCAGTACTCAGGAGCCACCTACTTGCATCTGCAGACATGGGGCTGACACACCCTGAACAGGAAACCAGCAGGCACCAAGCCCATAAATGTACAGCGAGGGCACCAATGATGAGTAAGGCCTTAATGAACACGCACCGCAGAACTGTGGCCGAGGGGGCAGACCTCCACGGGCCCTGTCCGGAGCAGGGGTCCCAGGCAGGTGCGAGCAGGTCCCAGCCCCACCCGCAGAGGAACTGCTCCCCACCCGCGCTGGCGGGAGGGCAGGAAGGGCTGCTGGCGAGCGAGAGCGGAGGGGCAGGGCCAGGAGATAAGCGCTGCCCTCTGCACAGCCTAAACCCGGCCGGGGAGCAGGAAGCGCCTCGGCGCTGTGAAGTTGACACCGCACTTCGGGCCCCGCGGCTGCCGCTTCCCGCCCCAGCCCCGAGCCGGCAGCAGGGCCAGGGGAACCCGGACGGGAAGGCAGCTTCTTCCTCGCCGCTCACTCGGCAGCAGCCGGGCCGGGCAGAGGTGCCCCGAGCCGGCCCCGCCCTCGGGAGCAGACACGTCGGTGCCCCCCGTGTGCCTGGTCCCAGCCCGGGGCGGGGGCCCAGATGCGAGCGGCGGGTCTGGTGACGCCCGGCCGGCGGGGCAGGGCGGGACCAGCGCGACCTGCCGGGCCCTGCGCGGCCGCTGGCAATCCCTCTCGGCCCGCCCGCACCCACCGGCACGGCCGCGGAGCCGCCGCCTGCAGTTCCGGGTCGGTGCGGCCGGCGCGAGGCAGCGCCGACACCGCCCCTGGGAGGGGAGGGGAGGG
>JAGPOW010002492.1:917685-979404 GCA_030014935.1 Caiman crocodilus | reverse complement strand
GGGAGGGGAGGGGAGGGCCCGGCCGGCTGGGGGGTGGGGGCGGCCCCACCGCTCCGCCAGCCCGGGCCTCTCCGCCAGCGGGCTCCCCGGCCGCCCTCGGGGCCTGGCCGGGAAGAGCCGCCCGCCACAGCCCAGCGCGGCGCCTCCACGGCCGCGGGTGCCGTGCCCAGAGGAGCTGCCGCCCCACCAGTGCCGCACAGCCGGCGCCCGGCCCGGGGCCAGGCAGCGCTCCCCGGTCTCTCTCACCCTGCCGCGTTCCCGCCAGGTGCCTCGGCACCGCCTCAAGTGCCTAGGAGCCCGGCCGCGTGGGGCACAGCGCAGGGGTGCGCAAGGGCAGGCTGCAGCTATGTAAATCTCTCTTCTGTCTGTCCACTGGCTTGCTGTACTTTAGCCCAAATGGATTAAGAACGGGTCTAAACCAAGTCCAAACAAACCGCTCTTGAACGCGACAGTGTCTCCTGCCAGGGGTGTGCTAACAATGAGTTTCAAAACAGGTCTGAAATGGCACACGTCAAACCAGGTCCTCCAGCATCCCAACTGCATGGCTAGGCCCAGCTGCATGGATTCAAAATTTCCTAGAGGAGGACTCCTGTGGCCCCAGGCCAAAAGCAAGAAGCCTCCAGCCACATTGGCACTGCCCAAGTGCATGGAAACCAAGCCCCCTTCAGAACAATGAAAGGAGTCACTTCCTCTGAATTGCCTGTGCTTTTAAAAACCACTATATTTTTATACATCTTCTCCTCCCTATCCCCTCCATACACAGCTGTATTTGTGGGGGAAACAGCTGTAGCTCTGCATAGGCTGATAACACCCCCTCTTCTTCCTGCCATGCTGAAATGAGCAGTTGACATCTGAGTGCCATTGCTTCACTGCAGACTCAGCTGCACCAGCTATACAATTCATGTTTTCCTCATGACCATAATAGGCGGAAGCCTAAGAAGAATCCCTGAGATTATTCACATCCCTCACCCCAAGATTTAGGGGAGAGTTGCTTCAGGCTCCTTTCAGGAGAGCCTGCATTCAGGAGAGGCATCAGGTTGACATGGGGCTGTGTACCTTGTCAAAGATTCGTCACCCCTAATACAGATTCAGCACCAGCAGAATTAGGAACATTAAAAGCTCTAGGGCAGCTATTCACTGATTGCCACCAGTAATTTAAGTACCTTGCAGAGAGGAGGTCTAGCCAATTCAGTGCATGTTACTGTGGTCTCTAGACTCAAGGCTCCCTGTGCTATTAACAGCTTAGGTCGGTCACACAAAAATCTGCACGCAAGGGGCTAGAACTAGTGCACAGTGAAGTAGGAGGGAACTGGCTACATCTGTTTAACTGAATCCTTTCCCTTTACAATGACATCCCTGGAAGGTGCCTGCAGAATTCCCAACATTTACTGACACAGCACTTTGTTGGCACTGCAGCCTTGGTATTGTGTACTAGGAAGCCACAAAATACACGCTTGAATTCTTACGTTAGGCATGTAAATACGTAGCTTGGTCTGCTCAGCACCTCAGACAAAGGCTACTTGTTCTGGGTGCTAAAGTTTTAGGCACTTGTGCCTGAAAATTGTTGCCAGGGGCCTTGCTTAGGTCTGTTTATGATGTAATGTTGCACCTCTCTGCAGGTATGAGAGAGCTGTTTTGTTTAAACAGGAAAATAAATTGCCCCTGCCCTGTTCCTTTGTAGCACCTACATTTCCACAGGGCTTCACAGAGGCATGCTGTGGGACCTTGCTAACCCAGCAGCACATCACTGCTCCTCAGTCTCCTTCCTGCTGCAGATACTAATACTCACCGCCTTGTGCCACAAACAGCAATGAATATGAATGATAGCTATTCAGCAATGAAAGGTAGATCTCCACATTCTCTTCATCACTCCTTTGACCCAGATATCCTGAAGAGAAACAGCTAGACCCAGGACAGAGATTTCAAACAATTTTTCATTGCAGACTCTTTTTAAGACATTAAGGAAACAGACATTACATTTGTGTGCCACCATAAAACATTTGATGGCAGCACAAAGTGAAAGCAAACATACCAACACCTTTCCATCACACTGCAAATCCTTGAATGTGTCTGTGACAAAAGGAAGTAACAAATTGGGCCACTTTATTGCTGCCCATGTGAATTTGCTTATGGTGGAAGAGCTCAGGCAACATGAAGCTGCCTGGGCTCTCCAGGCTCCTTGTGGCAGGGGCTCCTGGGAATTAAAGGACCCCATCCTGCACGCATTGGGGAAGGATCATCCCCTCAAGTCTTGGGAACATTATTCATTTTCACTGCTTACCCTGATGCATCACTTCAGGGACCCATCAGGGTAACCAAGGAAAGTCAGGTCTTCCCCCTGCCTGTCTCCAAGCGGAAGCATGGAGGGAATCCTGCAGGGGATTTCCCCAGATGCAAGCATGGAATAGGAGGATCTCCAATAGGAGGTACTCCCTCCATATCTGCAGCCTGTACTGCTAGGTCTCCCTACTCCATACTCACAGGCACATCTGGGGAAATCCCCTGCAGAGAGATTTCCCTGTTCAGGTCTGGAAACATGGATGGGGATCCCTGTTCAAGTCCCCCCATCCACCCCACACATATACATTCTCCCACTATCCATCTCTGAGGGGGGCATCTATAAGTGGGTGCTTTCCCCCTGCTTGCAGACATGCCCCAAGTTGGGTGCAGCAACTCAGGATGTCTCCCTGGAATGCTAAGCTGTCTGGCATGCAGACATGTCACAGCACTGGCGATCATGCCCAATGAAGATGTCTGTTTTTAGCCTAGGGCAGGGGTTTCTAGCCTACGGCAGGGGTCAACTGGGAGTATGCATACCCTCAGGGGCACTTAGAAAGGCTGTAGGGGGACGTGCAGGCGGACAGGGATGGACTGCACCCTGGGGCATGGTGGTGGCATCTCCCTTGGTGCATTGCCACAGTTCACTCTTACCTGGGGGCAGGGGAGGAGTGCATCAGGTGCCACCTGCCCTGCAACATACCACAGTACCTCCCCCCCTACCTCCAGCTCGCTCTCCTCCACCCCCTTCCTGGACAGCAGCCAGGGTCTGAATGACAGGGAGGGGGGGAGGATGCTTCTGTGCCGGCTTTCAGGAGCAGGGCCAAGGGGGCGAGGGCAGTGGCACCCCCCTCTGGACAGGTGCTTCTTGCCTGGCCAGACTGATGGGTCTTGCACAAGGGCAGCTGTTGCTGGCATCACCACCTACCACTTGGCACCACCATTGTCACACCTGCACCTTTCCCATGGTTGGTTGCACATGCAGCTCCATGGGCTGCTGACAGGCAGCGTGCAATTGACTGGGCACCAGGCCTGTCAGCAGCCCATGGAGGAAAGCAGTGTGGGTGTGGCAGCAGCAGAGGTGTGGGCTGGTGAGCAGTGGTGACAGTGGCAGTGCCACTCCTGTCTGGCTCCCCCTCCCAGCACTGCTGCTGTGTGCACCCCTGGGAGGGCATGTGCCCCCAGTTCTGCACAGGCTGCTGCTGTGGGCTGGGGCTGCGCCAGGTTCTTCTTGGTCCATGGGGAAGGGGTTTGTGGCCATGCTGTGCTCAGGTTGGGTGGTGGCAGTGTTGGGAGGGCTACGGGGAATTCTGGAGTGGCTGCAGCCCCTCCTGTAGACCTATTCCTGTTCCGAGTACAGCCCAGCCTAGCCCCTCCACTGGGAAGAGCCTGGTGTTGCCCCAGGCCCAGCCCCAGCATACCCTGCATGCAGATCTGGGGGCACATGCCCCTCCCCCCATGCCCTTCCAGGTTGCATGCAGTGGGAGCCACATCTCCCTTCCCTCCTGTGCCCTCCAGATCAGCTGCTTATTTTTCCAGCTGTGCAGCGCCTGCCCCAGCCCCACTCCTTCTCTCACCGCAGGAGCCTCAATCTGTCCCACTCTCCTTAAAAACAAGAAAAACAAGCAAAACTGTAAGGGGGTACAGGTGTTGAAAATTTGAGTCAGAAGGGGTACACTTATTAAAAAATGTTGAAAACCCCTGGTCTAGGATAAGTGCCCTCTAGTGGCTGTACTGCTGACTCCTCTGAGAATCCAGGTAAATTATATTGGCTATAATTAGGGTGACTATATTACTTTTAAGGAAGTCTGGGACACTGCCCACCCCCTGCAAGTCATTGGCCACTTGGGGCTTGCCCACCCACCTGCCTAAGCACCATGCTGCTCTGTCTCCCCTTTGGACTGTGCTCTGTGTCCCAGTGATTCCAGGACTTCTGTTTTAATTTTCACAGACTGCCTGGGACCAGCCTATGAAATCCCGGATTCCCAGCCAAACTGGGAAAATTGGCTACCCTACCTATAATGAATCTTCTGGAGTCTCTTGCAACTCACCCATACAGTACAGCAGGATGTAATTCACCCACATCACCTTTTGTTTCTTTGGTGAAACTTACAACTTCATCATCTTGACAAATGCCCGACCCAGAACCAACAGCATCTACATGAAGTGAATTCAGGACAGAACTGTGCCAGAGTACCCTCAGAGGAGAAGACCTAATGCTATGTGCTGTAGGAACGAGCTGGAATACAGCCTGTCCTAGCCCAGCAGTGCAGATTAAGGTGGATTCTCTCAATGCTTAGTCCAGCAAGGAAGAAACATTTTTCAATTTAGAACCACCCAAAGCTGTGTTAGTTGAATGTCAGAGACAGTAACTATATAATGACACAGGCAAGTTCCAGGATTCATTGAGGGAATCAGGGCAGGGCTTGTTTCTTTTCCAGCCATGGCATCCACAGAGGCACTCAGAACTGTGATTCTCAACCTGGATACTGAAGCTCTCTTGGGGTGTAGTGATATCCTTAAGGCTTCCATGGAGTTCTGTGCTGTGTTGCACTGCTGGGTGTGCAAACACCTGCACACAATTCACAAGATAAACCCAGAGATTTCAAATAGGAATCCATACTGTTAAAACCTGTTGTACCCTTTTTGAGTTCTTTGCAACAGAAGAATTTCTCTATTATTTTTTTGTAGTCAAAAGGTAAGTGAAAGTTAAGAGCTGGTATTTTCTGAGGGGTGTCATTAGTCTAGAAAGGTTAAGCACCACTGCCTTAGAGGGAGGCTGGGTGACAAGTGGCTCTGCGCAGAAGCTGCGCTAAAGGGCTGATGTGAGGCTCTGGAAAAGTTTAGTTTATTCACTCAGACAACACTGTACAAATATTACAGGTAATCTTTTACTGTAAAAAGTATAAAAATAATCTTTTATATACGAATCAAAGTTTGTTGTGGTAAATTCTCTCTAAATATTTTTTCCAAACATAGTCTAATTTATGGCAAGAGATTAACAGCTGAAGGGACAGCACAGCATCAGGTAGTACAGAGAATTCTAGCTACACAAAGGCCATGAAATCTAGGCTAATGCACACGCAGGGCCACCAAGTGTATTTTTTTGTTTGTTTTGATTTTGTTTTTTAAAGTAGCTTCCATGCAAAAAGCGGAAAGGTCAAAGAACTGGTGCATGCGAACTAGAGGCCTATTGGCCCTATGGGATTCTGATCTCTCTTACTCTCTCCAGGACTAGCTGCTCATAGCTGGCAGATGAACTAGAAAAGGAAAACTTCCTGACACCACCTGCTCCTACAAGGTTTCAAATTCTCACTCTGTAAGGGACTACTGTTTGACTCTCTAAAACAGGATTCTAAGGCTTCAGTGGAGTTATTTGCAGCTGGAAACAACTATCTGCTCTAGAGGAGTCCTGGGACAGTTGGATATGCTACTAAGTGGATGGAAATCCCAAGCATGCACCCCTCACCTCTCCAAGCTGCAGGAGCTGTTCAGCTCCAGCAGCTGCAGATTTTCTACTTAATACAGTGGGGTAGGGTGTTTTGGCCATGATGATCCAAGGAATATAAGAAACAAGGTTTTGTTGATACTATATTTTACTGGACAAACTGTATAATTGAGAGAAATATTAGACAAGTATCTGGGCATAAACTGCCCTTCTTCAAGTCTGGGAAAGAAGCAGGATATCTTATACTAAATATCAGATAATAGAATGGCTTGTGTTTAACTCACAAAAGCTTGTCTAACAACTCCCAACTATATAGCTGGTGTAATATCACCAAAGAATCCTTGCTACTTCTTATTGGGCTCATCAGCCAGGGCAGATGGCTGACTGTGGCAGTAAGACGCTGCTTATTTTGTGAGGGGAGATGAGAGCTACTAAAGGGTATTACCCAGTATGCTTATGGCAGCAGCACTTCTATAGTGGAACAATGAAAGCAAGACAGCTGCTACAACTGGGACAGTAGAAAAAACAGGCAAAATTAAGAGACTCTCAAGTGCAGACTTGGTAACCATATACCATGACTGTGTAATCCAGAAAGGGATTTCCTTCTCCAGCAAACAAAATACAAAAGGGTCCAAAGACTGATATCCTCAGATAGTCAACAATTATAGGAGGCCTTCCATTAAAAAGCAATAAGGAAAAGGTAGGGAGGAGTGAGTGATGCAGAGAGAGCACTATGCCAGGCAACAACCTGCCACCAGACCAGGACTGGAAAGCAATGGCCTATGGACACAGGAAAGTAAATTCTGAACACACTGGAAGTCCAATTCTAGGCAGCTGCTTGGACGGCCTTGGAAAGAAAGGGGAGATCAATGTCCTCATACTTGGGCACCACATATGCAACTTGTCATGGCAAATTATTACTGATTCATTATACCTCTGCTGCCAGCTAGACACCTCAAGTGCAGTGCTTGGAGAACAGATCTATTCACAGATGAGCAAATTAATGTACCCAGTAATACATTAGATGCAGTTTGGAGCAATCTGCCCTTTCAAATGTCTCTTAGGTTATATTAAAGAAACACTATCCCTTCCTCCAACCCTGTGGAAGCAGCACAGCTGCAGGAGAAGGGAGCGGGACACTCTTTAAGCTTGTGCATCAGCAACATTAACAAGTCAGACTGCAGAACCACCTTACTTAGTGGCAATGCATGAGCAACTCCTGGACCCCAGGAGGAACACAGCTGGCAGTTACAAAGTGCTTTTTACTCGTAAAACAAACTAGGTAGACCTGGAGTCACCAGATAGAGATCCTACAATGTCACTGTTTACAGCCGCTGTAATTAGAGAGGGCAGAAGGGACGAGACTGCTCAAGTTAAAAGATCTAGCTAGCTACCTCTGGGCTTGTGAACTGACCATACTATTAAGACTCCTTATAGCAGCTGGTACTTAGGAGATACAAAGTGCCTCTGGGAGTGCAGGAAATACAAGGCATGTAGATTTGAGGAAGCTCTGAGAGGCACATGGACAATCTCTACAGGTGTACTGGGAAAATTCAAACACAGACCCTTTTGGAGTGAGGTCCAGGATCCAGTGGAGAGACAGATATGCAGCAGGGTGAGGAAAATCAAAAGACCTTGCATGTGCAACACAGGAAGAGAGAAGCTACAGAGAGGCTCCTGTCTTCAAGTCCATGTCCCTTGGTTCTAGTCCAGACAAGAGCATCTCTTCGAACCATTCACTCATCAAGCACTAGCACAACAGGAATCCAAAAATAGATGCTTTCCAAAGGCAGTTATAAACAGTCTGTGTTCATGAGGCCCACAGCCATGCTGACAAGTCAGAGGTTGAGGACAGGCACATCAAAGAGGTCACAGACACCTTCACTCTCATCCAGGTTGTAAATGTAGTCGTGGTCTCCAGGAGGTGGGGAGAGGCGAAGCAAAGGAGCAAACACTGTCAAAAAGAAAGCAGGGTTAGAAATGAGACTCAGCCACCCCCTCCCTTACCACCAGCCATGGTGGAGTCTCCAAGCCTTCTGGACTTCCCCTGATATGGGGGAAGCCTCCTCCTAGGGAGACCTCTTTGAAGCTGAAGCCTCTCAGCTTCATAATGCCAAAAGAACAGTCTCTTCCCACTCATCAGACATTGCTGAAGAGCCAGCATTCCTTGTCTCATGCTTGGATATTGAGATTAGAGTCTGTGTTACAACTGCTTCTGCCCTAGACAAGGTGGGGTAGAATCTACAATGCAAAGCTATCATTGGGTTTAAGCCCCAGGTTTTAGAAGTCATACAAGAGGCAGTTTCTCCCCTTTCCTGCTGTCCCCATAGAAAATAAACTCAGCAACTCACCTTCAGATGACATTAGCTCTTCCAGCAGTTCAGAGTTCATACATTCTGGAGGGACAGGGAGATAGAAAGTGCAGTGAGAAATGCACCCTGATTTCCAGTACCTGTTCTCAGTTCTCCTACCCTGTACCCCTCAATACGACTTAGTATCCCTTGGTATCATTAATACAAGAATGACATGTGTTTAAAGCTGAGCCCATGCCCACCCACAAAGAGGGTTTACAAATAAGGGCTCTCAATACTGCTCTAAACCTACATCCATGATCAGCTGTTTTCCTTTTTGCCCTGCTTGCCAGAAACTTGTCTTCAACCATTAACTCCAGCACAGCCGATAATCTGTGTCCCATTTACTTTCTCAATGAGATGAGAACTTCAAAACCAAACTTAAACAGAGTTTTCTTCTTTCTCTTAACTAATGAAATGTAAAATCAACATCACACCTATAGCAATGGTTCCACAGTCACTGTGGCTGTTCTACAGTGTGTATTTAAAACAAGCTATTAAACTAGACATGTAAATGGAAAACAGAAAGAGCAAGTACTTCCTACAGCACTGGGCAACAACTTGAACTTTCTTATTGCCTAACTTAACTTTGACTGGGCAGCCTCTGATGTGAAATCAGCAGCGCACTAACTTAACTGCTATAACACAGTGAGGAGGATCACAGCAAAATTCAATGCCAGACCCCTCTCTCCTAATCTGTAACTTTCCTCAGGAACCTTTTTATTAAGTCCAAAAGGCCAGCAGATGTGCACTTTGTGCTGCTAACACCATAGCAGAGAGAAGCCTGATACAGACTAAATGCACCCAGGCAGGAATTCATATTGTTTGAAACAAGCTTGTCTTCAAAAGGAGGCTAGATGGACACCTAGCCGGGGTCACTTGACCCCAGCATTCTTTCCTGCCCATGGCAGGGGGTTGGATTGAATGATCTGCTCAGGTCCCTTCTGACCCTACCAACTATGAAACTATAAGATGCTATAGTGCCCCAGCCTACCCATTGGTGGTGTACAGTCAAGCAGACACTTGGCTCAAAATGTGCCCATCAGTGTACTCTACCAATATAGAGTGGGCACCAGTAAACTCTGGGCACTTACTGTTGATATCAGTTAACTATACCCTGTTCTATGCAATATTCTCAAAGTGCACTGGAGGAATGCAACAGAGCCTGCCACAGAGAAGGGCAGACTGTAGGCCACTAATGGAATGTGTCCTGAGGGTCCACAGCACAGAGGAAGCTGAGGAGGGCTGTCTCATTGTGTGAGAGTCACCCACTGAAAAAAGAACCTGAGAGTCTTCCCAGAGTGCTCTTACCAAAAAGTGCTCAACCACTGCAAAGCAGCAGGGGAGTCCTCACCATCTTGAAGTAAACAGGCCAAATAGGATCCTGATAGCATGACCAGGGAGCCCCATGCCAGGAGTTCAGGACAGCAACTAAGGGTAGAGGGAACAGCAATTCCCATGGGGCAAGAAAATAAAGGGTAGCTAAAGTTAACCCACCCTAGCTTTGTCTACATTAAATTTTCTTAACCTTTCCTACTATTGGCGCCATTGTTAAAAAACTCTATCAGTCCCAGCAATGGTGGGAACAATGGTTGAATTAACCAGAAGCCCTTTTGTCAATGAAACATTCTGAGTTGGGAGCACTGACAGCAGTTCCAAGAATCAGTGTCCATCTCTATAAGGGCTCCCCCTTCTGCCAGCACCAGTAGAAATAAGTAGAAGAAATGTTGGTAACTCGATGTCAACAAACATTCTCTTGCATGGAGTCAGATGACGTCTAACATAGGCGCCATTCCAAAATCATCCAGCAGAGGTCACTCAGCATCCAGCCAGCAGCAGCAAACACCCCTAGGCAAGACCTCTAGCTGCTTTACAAAACCAAGTACCCAAAATAACTCTTTGCACAGGCACCTTATCATGGCAAGAACAGGTACAGAAGAGATGGGAAAGGGAGTGAGCAAAGAGATGTCCCGACACAGGAAAGCAGAAGGCACCGGCAATCAGATGGGGAGGGGTCAACATACCTCTTGTTGGATCAAACATCTCCGATAGCTCTTTGGGAAGTTCCAGTACTGCAAAGATAAATCAAACTGGTCTGCACTGTGCTGTCAAAGATCTAAAAGGCTAAACTAGTTATCCTTCCCCTGACCCTACCATCCTACCCACTTAAGAAGTCCTGCTCATCCCTGAATCACCCAGAACATTATTCACAAGCAGGAACATTCTTCTGGTACACCCTTTCCCTGCAGAGTTCCCAAGCACATGTGCCAGACAAGAAGACAGCAGTCGACTTGAATGCATGGGGCAAGGGACACCCCCATATCTACCCCCAGTTTGGACACAGCAGCTCTGCAAAGGATGGCCACTGAATAAGAGAAATGAGAAGTGGAAGTGACCCACCAGACCAAGTCCTCCTGTCTGCATGGCCAACATGCTCTCTGAGACTGGGGTGAGCACTCTGATGCACTGAACCTGGACTCTGCATCAAGGGCCAAGGCTCTGCCTGACCTGGTGCAGCAGGCTGAAAATTCTGAAGCAATCTCAGTCATGCTAGAGAGATGGGAGGAGTTTATACACCTATGAAAATACAACTAGTACAAAAGCTTGGACACACTTTATTGTTTCTGAATCCCACCTCACAGAGGCAGGGAGATAACTTGGGACTCTGGAATAAGGACAGGTCAGATACATCTGCTGAAGTTATCAGCATCAACATGTTCTCATTTTAAAAGTCATTTGCAGGTGTGAGTCAACACTACTCCAAGATGAAGAGGAGGCAACTCACGCTTCCTTCAGAATCATCTGCAGATACAGAAAGATGCTACATCAATTCTACTTGGCTAATGTTTTCACACAGGGTTCTGCTCACAGTACATTTTCTCATGCTCTGTTTGGCCTGGATTTAAGTGTCCCAAGCAGTAGGATTCCCACCACCTTCCCATAGCCTAACCACACTGCTGGAAATGGCTTCCTAACATTAGGCCTAAACATTCCTATGCTTAGATATACACCAGTATCTTTCATACTGCTTCCAAGACTCCCCAATGGTAGTTACTTCCTTTTCAAATCTGCTTGCTAGCTCAAGCAGCATTCTTACCTTGGAACAGGCACTTCAACTGTGGTCATTAAAAAACTAATCACCAATTCACCAAGTGCTAACCCATTAAAACAGTCTGGACTGATGCCCTAAAAATTACTAGGCGCAGACAAGCAGCTCACAAAGCCTATGGTCTGTTAGTCACAAGGTGAGGTCTACAACTCTTTGAATCTTGTTGCTCTCTAGTGGCTTAGCTACCACCATGGAGGTATCTGGCCACTTCACTGTGTTCAGCTTATCTATTTTTCTACCCCCAGTCAAAGTGAAGCAGGACAGTACTATTATTCCAGCATACTAATGGAAAACTGAGATTGAGGCTATGGGATTTACCAAAGGTCATATCAGGATTCTGTGGAGGAGTAGGGAACTGAACACAGATGTGAGACCCAGGCTAATACCTTCGCTACTGAATTATTCAATCTCTATGGTCACAGAATGGAGCAGGAGGGGACTGCTGTGCAGAGAGAAGAGATGGGTCTATAATTTGATCCGTCTCTCACAAGAGGCTATAGAACTTCCACTTCATTTCCTATGTTCCCAACTCTCACTTCATCTCCTTTTACTGCTTAATTCACCTACCCCAGCATGAGGCGTCTCACCCTCAACTTTCCCCTCAGTACATGGATGGATGCATTCCTTGGAATTCCTAGTAGCTAGCTATGTAATACATGTTATTCTGCTCACCAAGCAGCCACAGATCACAGTGTTAGGCCAGGTGTATTGCAGATGTAGTGGACTAGACACAAAACAGAGCTAGCTTCCTGGCCTCTTGTCAGGAAAGATTGCTCAGCACTTATCCTAAGAAGTACAATGTTCTTAAGTGACCTGACTATATTCCAACTCAGTTATTTTCTGCCTCTCTCAATTCCCATAGCAGTGCCAGTTACAAAAAGAATTCTTCTCCAATACATCCTAGACTACTGCATAATGTTGTTGTACATTGCAAGATGGCTATTATGTTCCATACTGAAAGGGGCTATATCCCAGTGGTGGGTAAAATGATCCTTAGATATACCACACAAGGGCATCAGGAGGTTTCAGACTTTTGCATTAAAAAAGCATTAGGAACATCTGTGATCAATGGGAACCAAACTTTTGGCAGATGTGCTACAAATTAGCCTTGCACCCTCCCTAAGTGCCACTCTTATACCCTTCCCCTGTCCAACCTGCTGTTGTGCTTCCTGCCACATGCTCCATCTGCTACTGTGTTTTCTGCTTCCTTCTTTCCCCCTCATGCTCTCTGCCCCATCTGCTGCTCTGCTTTCCATCCTTTCTGCCACTGTGCTACCCATCTCCTGCCACATGCCACACACAGAAGTTGCCTGTACCACTTGTGGCATGCATGCCACAGGTTGCACACCCCTCCCCCCAGTCTTAACTGAATGTCACTACAGACAGGTCCAGAATGACTAACTCTGAGCAAAGGGGCAAAACTGCGAAAAAAGAGAAGCTTATTTTGAGTAGAAATTTCCTCACCGACTCTAGAACAATCTTTTTGGGAAAGGTTGGAAACCCCATGGATTGAGACACTCAAAACTAGAGCAAGAGCTACACAGACTGTAAGAAACAACCTGCACTGACTGCTGGTAATAGGAGGCAACAGGAGACAATATGCGCCAGAGTTCTTAAGTGCTTTTTGTCAGGGCACTCACTGAAGAACCATCTCCTTTACAGCAGGTATCTCAGTGTAATAGTAAGGGCTTTATTTAATGCTCGTAGCAAGAGTTTTGTATGCTGACTCCATAGTAGGCTGGTATTATAGCACGTATCTTTTTGCTCTGTGAGAGTGACAGAACCAAGAACCTAGATAGTACAAAGTTGCAATACAGCGGAATGTGGTAAACACCAGGTGTGTTGGATCTCGACTCATCCCCAAATTCTTATCTTGAGATAACCAAATCCCTAGTTCGAGATAATGTTATTTACTCCAGATTATATAAGCTGTACATTCTTAAATTACAGGTAGTTCCTCAACTCTGGCGAGAATCCTGACTTGCTCAGAGCCCGGCGCAGGCTACTGCATCCCCAGGACTGAGACAGTTCGGGAGCCAGGGGAACTATGAGGGGTGGCGGCTGCTGCCTAGAGCCGATGCGAAGTGATCATCCTCTCTGCTCTGTCCTATTTCCTGCCTCTGCGAGTATCCCTAAATAAAGCTTTGTAAGAGTGAGAACCGTGAGTTCGTCCTTTGTTTAAGCCTGGGAAATTTTCTGAACCCAGTAGTTCATTTTAAGACACTCAGCAATACCTCCTGCACATTCTCACTGCCCCCATACAGGCCACTCCTCTCAGCGTAGCAAATGTCTGCTCAGCCCTTCCTCTACATTCCAGCTTGCAATCTGACTGAAGCTTCTTCTCAGCTGAAGCAAAATGGAGCTCAGCCTATTTCTATAGAACCAGCAGACTCCCTTGTCTTCAACAGAGCCTAGGCCCCAGGAGCAAAGCCAATACTCACTTTCTGTGGGATCAGGCTTGATTGGCTCAAAGGAGGTAGAGGGGTTGGGCAGGATGGAGCTGCTGTCCAGTGAGGCAGATGACTGGAGCGGCTGAGTATCTAACGCAGCTGTCCGAATGGCTGATGCAGATACCGAGCTGAGTTGATCGAAGTCGCTGCTGCTCTTGGACTCTGATACTGAGATGCTGCATTCTAGAACAAACCATGGCGTCACCCATGGATATGACTGCACAGAGCCCAGGTATGCATGACTCTAATATGCAAACAACACAGCAGCAGGTGCAGGCACCAACAAACCCACACCACACCACAACACAGATCTTCCCCTGTACTAGCAAACATAGATGTTCTGCATTTGGAACAAATGCATGAAGAAAACAAGGGCTTTTCCTCCTTCACTCTGGAGAAGCCTGTGCCCCAGGTTCCTCTACTACTCATGCATGCTGACACTCCTTCAGTATCTAATGAGACACCAGGGTGAGCCAGCAATGACATCTGACAAAACCACTGCAGTGAGGAGAGGAGAAGGTTGCCCCCCCACCATCCGGAGGCTGCCTCCCTAGCACTTGCCAGCCCAGAGAACAAGAGGAAAAGGCTTATGGACTCATCTATTCACTGAAATTCACACATGCAGTCTGGTCTGTGCATGCACACGTCTGCATGCATGTAAAGGAGCCATCTATGTCTGTTTAATCATCCAAGTGATCCACATCAGGACAAGTCAGAAGTGCTTCTCTAGCTGCTCCACCCTCTCCCTCCCTTGATTTCCAGCTGGCTTTTCCCATGCATCTGGCCTTCATTCTGCCCATTCTCATTTTTCACATAGCTGCTCCTGCCCTCACCTGTGCTTGTAGTTTTCTGTGTAGCAGGGCTATGGTCCTGAGTGCTGGTGGGTGTGGGGGTGGACGGCTGTGTGCTGCTGGGAACGGATGCTTCCTGGAAGTGGGCAAGAGGTGGTACTGGGGGTTTAGAGGGTACAGCTGGCTGGCACTGGATGAGGTCTTCAGGGGGAGGGACAGGTAGCACTACAGGAGGGGAGCTCCATGCATCTTTGTTCACGAGGAGAACATCAATTGGACCGCTTGTGCTTTTCAGGTGGATCTGATATTTCGTCTGTCCATTCAGGCCCTAAGGAAAGCAGGAAGCAAAGTATTTACCACACATTGACTGGACTTAGAGGGGAAAGGCCTGTTCCCTGGAACAGCTCAGCACATTAAGGGAATCCCTTCCTAACAGTTTTGCCCTCTCTTCCTGGAGCTAACCTTATTTCAGTCATAAAAGAAGTTAAAGATCCACTCAGGCTTAGCAGCCCACTGAGCTAGCATTATTATAATATGCCAGCTTCTATAGCTGGCAGCAGACAAGAATAATGTGGCAAGCATCACATCTGGCTACCTTTACCTCCTTAGTCCAAATGAGAGGTGCCCTTTTGCAGCTGAGCTGACTGAAGGGTGGGTGGCCTTGTGTACAAGTCCAGAATAAGGCTAAAATTCACCCCTCTAAAACAACAGCAAGATGCCTTAAATGTTCTGCCACTAGGCCCTCCCCTTACTGCAGCATACCCACAGTTTCCCATCCCCCATACAGCACAGCTCCTGGCAAGTGATCAGTGCCATATTCTTCCACAGAACACCCAGTGCCTTCACCTCCATCATGCTCTGTATCACCCCCCTCCCAGCCTGCTCAAGTCCAGCAAACTCTCCCTCCCAGCATAAACAGCTACATCACCCACCTCAGGAATGGGAACCTCTAACCGAGTGCCTGATGGAGCTCGAATTGCCAGGAGGGTGTCTCCTGAAAAAAACAACAAATTGATTAGCATTTTGAAGGGTGCCTATGGCTGCTGGGTAACAGCACATGTTGTTAGGAAGCCAAACTCTCCCTGTGAACCCTGCAAGATACACGAATGAAAGAGCCTCCATACAATACAGAGGCAACCAGTGATCAGACAAGAAATGTTATTAAGCTTCATAGGAGAATATAGTCCCAAACACAACAGGATAGAACAGATGGCAAAACTGTTGTTCTACAGTTGCATAGAATTGTCTCCTTATGACACAGAGCTTCTGACTGCAGTCGCAGAACTGGAATATAATGACATTTGATGCTGGGGGTTAGGGGAACAATATAGCATTATATCTTCCCTGAGACCAGGCACCCAGGCTGGGGACCAGCTGCATTCTGCTACCAACTTCTTCCTGGGAAATCAGAGAGCACAGGTGGAAGACCCAGTCAAAATACAGCACTGTCTGCTGTCACAAGGCAAAAGAGCTCACAGCCAACAAACCAGGCAGAGCAGTGCCTCATCTTCTCACCTGTAAAGCACTTGCAGATATCTTCATGGGTCACATAGGCTAACGTTCCTGCAGTTAAGGAGAAAGGCTACAACTTCCTGTAGAGACAGAGAATTCAAACGGCACCTGGCATTTCCTTTCTACATACAAAAATGCAGTTCCTAGAAGACTCTCCATGCCAGTGCCAATGTCTCTGAAGTGGTCTGGAGGGGAGGTCTGCCATCAGCCAGACTACTTCTAGTGCTGGGCCTATCACAGCTCACTAAGGAGGGTTAGCACGCATATATGAAATTTGCAACAGCAGCTCAGTGCTTGCGAAAGTAGCACTGGCAACTCAGCTGAAGCCCATTTTCCTTGTGGGTCAGTTCTGATGCTGTGCCTCAGCATAATGGTAGGGGACACTACATGGCCAAAGGTGGCCCTTTAGGTGGGAGGATCTTTACATATCCCAAAGCAATGCCTCAAAGGTAAGGGGTAACAGCATGACCAGAGAGAATTCCTACCCAGGTAATTTCACGCACTTTCTTAAATTCTCCCTGTAGTTTCACATGGGTGTTTTTCTTCACTTGCTGTTACACTGCTGGGTCAAATTAAGCTTTTAGTCAGCTTGTAGATGGCACCTCAGAAGTGGCTGAAGTTATGGTTGGAGTCAAGTAATTCCTGTAATAAAGTCTGAACAGCAGTACTTTATAGCCTTTGAGGAGAACGATGCCCCAGAAAAGCAAGGTCATTATCACAACATTAGGGCTGGAAGGAGGCAGCTGTACCCCAAATCCCACAGGCAGCATGCGCCCAAAACCAAAGGGTGCACCAGTGAGGACTTTTTTGGCCAGTACTGATGGCCAATTATTTATCAGACGTACTGACCAATGCTGATCTGATAGCTAATATATAGCCCAGCAGCTTGGAAAGCAGCATCCAGGCGGTAAGTTGGGGGGGTGTACATCAAGGCACCCACAGTGAGGAAGGAAGTGGAGCTGGGGCTGGGGCAGGGCAGGGCACAGGACAGAGCTGCAAGGCAGCTTGTCCAGGGGTGTGGAGAGGCTTCATGCCACTGTGTGCACCCTGGAGGCGGCATGGGGAAGGCATGTGACTCTGGGATTTGTATGCGAGACAAGCATAGGATGCCTGCTGTGGGCTCAGGGCTGTGTTAGGATCTTCCTAGCAGGGGCTGGGCCAGGGCTGTGCTTGGGGTGGGTGGCAGCAGCGCTGAGAGGAGGGTCCCAGTTGTAGCCCACCCCCTGACCTCCCTCCCAGCACCACTGCTGCCCACCCTGCCTCCCCCCCACCAGGAAGACGCCAGTGCAGACCCTAGCTCCAAGCCCACAGCCCACCCTTACCCCTTGCACAAATCCAGGAGGGACATGCCCCCCTTGCCTCCTCCAGGGGTGTGTGCAGTGGCACAGAGCCAACCCCCTTCCTCCCCTCTCAATGAACCATCCATGGCTCTGCCCCATGCTCCACCCAGCCCCAGCCCCACCCCCTCCCTCACCATGGGGGACCTTGATCTGCACCCCCCACAAAAGACTTACAGCCTGGGTGCTGCTCCTCACATGGCCAGACTGCATTCCTGGCCCTGTGCATGTATGCGGCATTTATCGGTGACATTATTGGCTACACTGGTCAAAAAAAGCTGATCACCGATAATGTCAATGTTCCTTTTATAGGTGCCGATCCAATATGGACCAACATATCAGTGCACCTCTACCAAAACCTTTTCTCCAGCCCAGGAGAAGAGGAAAAGAGCAACAGAAACTGAGCCAGGAGACAAAGAAATCTGGTCATACAAAGGATATCGATTATTTTGCACATCTTCTGTGACATTTTTGATGCTCTGTTGGACCCACATCTTCTGCTGCTCCAGCTCCTGCTCTCGCTGCTCCAGCTCTTCAATCTCTGCCTTCAGTTCAATGAGTTTGTGGGCTATCTCACGAGTGTTGCAGCCAGGACCCACTCCTCTGCACCAGACAAAAGAGAGGAATAAACGGCACAGCTCAGCTCAACTTTCACCAACGTGAAAATGGGATTAATTCTGCTTTCCTGAAGAAAAGCTCTACCTTTCCAAACAACATTAAGCTCTCTCACCCACTAATGCTGGATTTATGTTCATCTGTGCCTCACCAGTCCTCAGCAATCTCTGACCCTTTTCAGAGATCCAGAGCTACAGCCCCCAGCATAATTCCAAAGCACCTCTCTCCCACACTGCAGCAGAGTCAGAATCCCCATCCCATCCAACCTGCATCCCAGAACCTTCCTCCAGTACAACAGGGCCAGAGCCCACCATCATCCAGACCAGACTGTCCCTCCCACTCTCCTCTGTGCCAGGGTAAGAGCTGTGGGCATCTTTCCTAGTCAAAGCCACTGCAAGGATCTAACATGCACCTGGAGCAACTGGGATAGGCTTTAGCCCCTAGAGACATGACAGCCTGCCTGTGTCGAGACTAGCACTTTCCTTAAAATCTCCTATGGATTGTACTTATTATACAGCTCTGCTGGTGAAAGTGCTAGCATACACAGGCCACAAGCAAAGTCTGCTCAGAGAAGGTCCATGTGACACGACGGTTAGAATACCAGGTGCTTGCGGCCCTACCCAAAGTAACACTGTCACTATAATAACCATAGGTGGAGCTTCAACAGTGGGAACAGTTATGGGAGGAGGGGCGATGAGAGTACATGCAGATAGACCCTGAGAGAAACTCTCTCAGGGTGAGGCTTTTTCTTCCATAATTTTCTAACACTGCCAAAGCATTTCTACCACTCACTTCCACTGGATACTGTTCTTGGATTTCTTCTCAATGAGCCCAATGCCCTCCAGTACGTTGGTGATGTCATAGATTCGCCGTTTCTGTCGCACTGCCAAGGTATCTGCTGCCTGTGGAAAAATCAGATGAACAATCGGTTCCGGATTCCTTCTTATGCTCCATCCTTTTGCCAGGCCTGGACATCATACCGGTACAGATCAGGCTCTATGATTCTGGTGGCATCCATCTCCCACCTCAAGTTGCAAATTAGATCTTGTGTCAAGAGACATGAAACTAGTCATTGATCTACTCCTGACTGCTAATTATATCTTGCCTCCAATTCAGTCTTCAACCCAAAGCCCCTATTAATCACAAACTAAATCCTAACCATCTCCCCAATCTCATCTGGTTCTGATGCAGACTGGACAACCTCCTGACAGCAGAGTCATGCTAAGAGAGAGTAGGATTAAATGCTCAATTCTACAGGAACTTTGTGAAGTGTAATTTCCAATTTAATGTACACTCTACTGGAATGGCAAAACCTTGAGGTTAAGAGGAGGAAACAGGGAGGTGAAAAAAGCTGGAGGAAAAAAACACTGACACTAATCCTGCACTGTCAAGAACAGGCTCTGGATATTCCAACAGGTCTTTTCTATCTAAATGTCACAACTCCTGGTATAAAGTGCCAATACCTCTCCTTCATATAAGTTACTAGTATCTCTTAAATGAAGGTTGCTCAACCAGTATTACAAAAAGCCATCCCTTGGCCCTCAAAATTTCAGCCACCATGCCTCACTTTTTTTTGAGGAAAGGGAAGGTTGTGAGGAGGGCACTCATGTAGTACTTGATGTCTCCAGATTTGCTTAGCACACTTCTGAGGCAGTGTCTCACCCCTCAAACCCAGGGCCCAGTCTCCTCACAAAACTCTTATTAGCAGAACTGATTTGTTAATAAGGTCTGCTCTCACACAAAACACATATTCTCTTCCATTCTCTCAACAAACCTCTGGATGCCCATCAATTTGCTCCAGTTCCCATCCAAAATAATCCTGCAAAAATGGGACTGAAATTGGTGTCACACTAGCACAGAAGTTACAGATTTGCAACAACAAAGCTGGCACCAACAGTCTAGGTGATACTATACATGCACAGGTCACTGAACAGTTTTCATGTTGAGTCAGCTCTCCGTGGCAGCGCCAATCATTAGTTCAAGTAATGGGACAAACAAGAGTCCCATTTGCAAGCCATTTTTCAGACAAAGCAAGCATCCTTTTTTTTGACAAAATCCAAATGACTTTGCTTTGTATGCAATAGCAAGAAGTGGATTCTATGGGTCCCTTCCACTCCTATATTTCTATAATGCCTCTTGTATCTAACTGGATCTATATGAAATGGATCACCAGCAGGAATACAGATCCACACACACAGCATGAGCATAAAATATATGTGTAAACACATTTTCAAGTGTGGACAAGGCTTGGGTTTAAACACTGGCTATAGTACAGAGTCCACACTGCTTTCTTTAAAAAACAATGATCTCCAGTCAACACCTAGGCCAATTCTCTTCTCCCTGAGCCACCACAAATGCCACAGAGCACAAGATGAAAATGACTTGCCTACAGTTTACGGAAGTGATAGGTTTGGCCATGTCTGAATGGCTGTTTTAGCTCTGAGGACCAGAAAACAATAAAAGACAATACTTTTCTCTCAAGGGCTCTGAAAGATATAATACATCACTCTATTTTCACTTCTTCTGTGTGCAAGCGACCACTGAGGAAAACAACCAGGATTTGGGCTGTGGTATGAAAGTGATATAGAATACAACTACATCTGATTCATGGTATTATCTGCGTTCAAGGCACTCAGCTTTCATGCTCTCTCGCCAAGACTACAGCTTGAATGAAACCAAGCTGACTGAACATGAACCAACACTGACTGAGATGGTGATGCAGGGTTGGAGGAAGCAGTCAAAACAGCAGAGATGATACCTGCCCTCTGTGACTGAGGTCTGTCCTAAACTCAGGAGTTCTGCTGCATCTGTAGCCACTCTCATACCTGAAATAAATTACTTTTCTCTGACTATGGCAAGCCAGCTGCACCCTTTCCAGATGCACTTTCCATTTCAAACATTCCTACTTGGGATCCTAAGAAGCTGCCAAGCCTCCCACATGGCAGAGATCACACCTACTACTTACAGCACCGACTGCAGCACAATAAAATACCGGCAAGACTCACCCCAGTGCCCACAGTGCTGTTGCCCAGATAAGAAGCAACAGCAGGAGAAGCAGTTCTCAAGACTAAGTGCTCTACATTAGCTCTGTGAACAGTGACATAACCAGGCAGCTGGATGCACCTACCTGTAGTCACTCTGCTGGGTACAGGGCCTCACATTTATGCTCTGGGGAAGGCAGGCAGCTATTGGAAGCCCCCCACCTCCCTCCCTGCAGCAGCTTAAGGAAGTAGTTGCCAAAGGCAAAGATGGCAGACTTCAGCCGAGGTAGACGTGCACCTTACAGGCCAGCAGACGACGGCAGAAAGAGCCCACCAGCTCCTTGTGCCTGGCCCTCGCCCAGGGGCCGCCCCGCAGGTGTGAAGTGGAGCGAGACTGGGCGGGGCCAGCGCGGAGGAAACGCAGCGGGCGCTGCAGCACGAGCCGAGGCTGCCGCCGTCCCCCAACCTGGCCGCGGCTCCCCTGCGCTGCCCCTGCCCCCACCCCCACCCCGGCCCGGCCCCGTCGTCAGGCGCCGCGCGGCCGCTGGCACTGAGCGGCCCCGGGACACCCCCGCGAGCCGGCCCGGACCCGCACCAGCTTCAGGTCGAGCACGCCGTCCTTGGCCTCCTGCAGCAACGACACGAACTTGGTGGTGAGCAGCCCCAGGCTCTTCTCGTGCCGGCTCGGGGCGCCCCCCGGGGGCTGCGGCCCGGCCTCCGCCATCTCCCCGGCCCGGCGGCCCCGCGCCGCTTCCGCTTCCGGCCGCCGGGCACGACGGGAAACGCCGGCCGGGGGGAGCGGCGCCGGGCTTAGCCCCGCACCTCGGAATGAACCGCGGGGCCTCGCGGGCAGGTGGGCCCTTCCCCCCCGCCCCGTTCGTGTTGTGCAGACGTGTCCCCGCTCGCCCAGGGCAGGCCCATCACTGCCTCGCTGGTGCCACGCGGCTGCGCGCCTGGCGGGAGGGTCGTGGCTGGCGGCGGCGGCGGCGGGAGCCGCCGGCCTGTGCGGTGCGCGCTCGCCGCCTCGGCTCGTGGCAGCTGCCGGCCTCGGGGACGCCACCGGCACTTGGCAGTGTGCGGAGCGGCAGGGCAGGGCAGGGCGCACCTTCGCCTTGAATCACAGGCGTCCTTTCTGAGTCCGGCCCTTCCCTTCCCGGTAGCTCGGGGGGAATGGTACCCCAGCGGTCTGGATCAACATCGTGGTGTGTTGGCTTATGTCCTTTGGCACAAGTCCTAAATATACAACAGCTACAAACATAAAATCCAAGCGTTAGTTTTCTTTTGGAAATTTTGCACATTTTTTTCTTTTCTGTATGTGTTACATTAAGCATCTCTCATAAATTCACGGGAAAAGTACAATTTCCAAGAGCTACATTCTGATTTATATAACAGTACAGCACAAAACCAATGCATCGCCTAGTAAACAGACTAGAAACTGGCTCACTGATAGGCCTCAGGAATGAACTGTGGGGTGGCAATCAAGGGACCTCAAGAATAGAGGACAGTTGCTTAGGGATTTTTTAAAAACTAAATTTAGTGCTAATTCATCATAACCACACCTATAGAAACTACCAATACATTTAAATGTTCCGGCGTTCAGTTTGTGCTTTTTTGACGCAATGTGATGACATACAGCTCTGTTTCCTGGGCTGCTGACATGGATATCACAGGATGTGTGATGTTCACTCTTTCTGCTTTTCGCTATGAAATCACGTTCTTTTGACCATTCTGAATTGAAGTACATCTTTCACTTGGACATTTTGAATTAAAGGTGATGTCAAACTGATTTTGAAGACAAACATTTAATGGCAGGAAGCAACAGCCGTAATGTAAGGAAGTCATTAGGAAGCATAACAAATAGGATCTTTGTTGGCATTTTCAGGTCCAATACAAACACGGGATTAATTAAATGTCAAACATATTAACAAATGAAGACAAGCCATCTAAAGTTCAATTGTGGGTTGAAAGGTTGAGTGTCTCCGGAGAAAAATAGAGGACATCAAGGCATCTGGTTTCATATCACTAGAGGACAGAGTAGAGTAGCTGAAAATCAGACTGTCCTTTATAAACTGGATGAATGGCTACCCTAGTTAAAGGGGAATGGGTGATCTGGCTTTGGTCTACCAGTAATCAGTATTTTCAGTAATGATTTAGAAGAAAGTCCGTAATCATGGAGTATTAAAGCTTGTAGGTGACATGGAGTGTGCAATGGTTAATACTGATGAGGAGAGGCCTCAAAGGTCAACACAAAGAAATCTGCTGACATAGAGCTGTCAGAATGGGATTTTTATGACTTTTTAGTGCCAGCAAAAGCTTTAGTGTAGATGCAGGTGTATTAGCATACAAGTGCTTTTCCTGGTATGGATTTCACTCAAGGAACCAGTATAGGCTATACCAGTGGTGCTCAACCTTTCCCCATTAGCCGGATGGGCAGTGCCTTGTCCACTTGCAGGCTGGATCCCGCCAGTGGTCCTGATCTGGCATCAGGGTGGGTGGGTGCAGTGGGCACCATCCAGCCATGTGGAGGGGAGTGGGGGAGAGGGGCAATGCAGCCACAACTTGGCCGTGAAGGGGAAAGAGGTGTAGCTTGGCCCCATGAGGGGAGTGGGGTGGAAGGGTAGTGGCCCACCCCTAAGCTGGTTTGGATGGGGAGGAGAGAAAGCACGGTCCAGTCCTGATCCAGACATGGGGAAGGAAGCATGGCCCAGCAGCAACCAGCAGTGTGGCACTTGGGGTTTGGGAATTTGGTCAGGGGAGGGTGACCGCATTAATGACCACTGCTTTCCTGGCACCAAATTTCCTACCCCATTGGGACTCCTGTGGGCAAGATGAGATGGCTTGCAGGTCATATTTGGCCCATGGGTCAGAGATTGAGTAGCTTTGTAATGCATCTACATTTCCAACATGCTGTCATCTGATCCTTAATACTGATGTGCAAAAAAAAGGCAATGAGATGGGGGCAGGAGGGACCCACACACTTTTTTGCATTAACTCTTTTTCAGTCAGCCATGATGCTCTGGGCAAATGGGCTAACACAATTCTTAGATGTATAAACTGAAGGAAGGAGGTGGGATTAACTAGTTAAAAATAGAGTTCAAGTCAGCCACAACAATGATTGTTGAGTATTAGAACTTAGAAAGCTCAGTCAAAGAAAGATGATGAAGAGGCAACTTGATCTATAAGTACCTACATGAAGAAAGGCTTTCTGGCAGCAGAGGGTTCCTTAACCTAGCTAACAAAGGTAAAATGAAATCCAGTGACTTGTAGTGAAGCCAAATGAATTCAAAGTAAAAATATGGTATGCATTTTAATAGTATGAATGATTAATAACAAATAATTCTTTTAATAGATTAGAACTCTTTGCCAGGAATGTGCTAGATTGTCTATGACTTAAAAACTTCATTAAATGGACATTCATTGTCTTTATAAGGGATGTGTTTCAGCCATAGATTTGCAGGCTAGGTACACGAATTACAGAACAAAAAACCTTTACCTTTTGTTATACAAGAGATCAAACAAGATGGTTCTAGTGGTCCTTTGTGGTCTAACAACTCCTAGATATGATTGGGTTTATATGTTTCAAATAAAATTGCACCTTAAAATATGATAAACAAGCTTTGATGCCAAATGTAAACTGTGAAAGCTTGTGCAGACCTACAAATTACATTTAAATGACCAAATTAAAATAACAGTGCATCTTGCACAAGAATGCAAGATAGTGACTGGGACCATGCAAAATAAAGCAATCCCATTTGATTTAATTTCTTGTTCTAGTTGCAAATGTACCCAATGTTTTATTATGCTAAACCACTCATAAATAACTGTATATTCCTATGTGACTATATCCCTCTTGTTGACACATTCTCTCTTGATTAAGGCATATTTGTCAGAACAGTTATTCAGTGTTTGTTTGGAGTTTTGCAAATGTCTCCATAAACCATCACCAGCTCAGACTATTTTGGGTTCTGCCCCATTGTTAAAATAACTACCCAAAACAGTGTTCTGTGATCAGTTCTACAAGGTATCTTGCTCAGTCAATCAAGACCCATCCTATTTGATTGAAATGTAACCTCTGGACTGATCAAAAGTTTGGAAAAATAAGTTTCACAACTAGATGACCCAAAACAGGATCTGAGCAGTTAGCAATTGTAATCCCTACCTGCTTTGAACTTTTATCAACTAACTATCAAGAAAGAATGCTTTGAAGCTATCCAGTTAAATTGTATAAGAATGAAAGAGAGTTGCTGGCAAAAGTGTGCACTTAAGGAGAGAGAGAAAAATCTCTGCAACATTGTAATGTGCACCCAGCCCGATTGAACCTCCGGCCCAGCGTATTGGGCAGGACCCTGGGATACATGGAGTCCAGATCCCAAGCAGCAGCAAACGAGACCAGGATCCTGGCATACATGGACAACCTGAACATTCTGTGCCACAATAAGTGGTCAGTAGAAAGAACCCTGTGGCACACAGGTTTATGAAGTGGTAGCAGGGACCAAGGTCAATGTAAGTAAAAGCATCTGTCTGGGTGTGGGAGAGCTTGGGGACCTAGTATCCCTGGGGGTCTCTGTTCCTCATTAGGGGGTCAAGATCCTTGGGGTGGAGTTCAACCCTGAGCTAAATGGAAGGAAGGCATGGAAAAAGACAAAGGCCAAAGTTAATCAAAGGTTGGGTCTGTGGCACACGCATTGCCTCTCCAAGGGAAGGCACCTGGCATTCATAAAGGCAGTGCTGCTACTGGTGCTTCTGTACGCTGCAGTGATCTTTCCCACTTCGAAGCGTCTCACCCACAGAATCTAGAGAGCCATGTGTGTCTTCCGGGGATCCGGACTGGAGACAGTGGCAAGGAAGACCTTTTACAAAATGAAATGGACTGGGGGTAGGGGAATGCCGGACATCCTCCTGTTCCTGTGGGCATGGTACACGAGGCAGATCTGAAGACTGGTGACTGGCATAGAGTCCAAAACAGCCTGTCTTGTCAGGTCTTTTGCAGGACACCTGAGATCATGGGGTGTGTTCACACCAACCAACAGGAGATCGTGGCCCATGGAACAACCCTGGTTCTGCAAGGTCCTGAATTAGTTCTAGAGTGAATACAAGCTACAGAATGAAGTCCCCGCAACTGTGTCTAACCACAAGAAGATACAAGAGGCAGTCAGAGTCAGAGACATGCTGTCAACTGTGGAGCTGCTCCCTGGCAATGGTTGCCAGGCCACATGGGAGCAGATCTTCCACAAGGACTTACAAAAAGACCACAGAGACCTGAACTGGCTAATAATTTATTGCTTACTCCCAGTGAGGGCACAGAGACACAGAGGGGCAGAGAGGTTAACTCAGTTGCCCTAGGGAAATCTGCCAAGGTGCATCAGAGACCATCAACCACCTCCTATGGCTCTGCCCATACACCAGGGAGGTGTGGATAAAAGTAAACCAACTCCGCGAAGTGATGACAGGGGTTGGACAGATGATGAGAGAAGTAGTGCTATACAGGCACTTTGATCAGTTCTTGTCCTGCTTCAGGAACACCCTGTGGAAGTCCAGGAACCTCCTGATGTACAGGCACACAAAACGAGGTAGAAGACTGTGTTAAAATGGTACTGAGTGAGCTCCAATCCTACTACCAAAAAGCAGTAGGAGAGAACAGAGAGGAGGTGGCCAACACCACCTGGCAGAGGGACAGTTGGCACAGGCTCTTGAAAGACCCCGGCCTCAAGGGGAAGCAGACAGTGTCCGTGAAGGAGACAATGAGTCAACCAAGTCAAGTGACAGCAATGAGGACAGCAGCAGTGACAGCAGCAGCAGAACCACCAGGGACAGTGGCAGTGAATGAACTCAGGGTTTAAAGCTCAGAACTGGAACAAGAACCAAAGGGACAGTGTACATGTAACAAGGAAAGGAAGGTGGATGGGAGCACAAGTTTGTGGGTGCAGTTATTGTAATGGGTACATGGATGTGAGATTTTTGGAGACAGGTGTAAGGTTTTGAAAGTGGGTTAAGTTTTGTGAAGAATGGTGTGTGTGTGTGTGTGTATATATAACTATCTATTTATATATAGAGATACATATTTTTCTAAAAAATAAAAAATAAAAAAATTGTAACCTGCACCCAACTGATCACTCCCAGCCACAGATCCATGCTCAGTGAAACCTGCAAATACTGACACCGCTTCATGCCTGCATTTGTCAGAGACACTCCTACAGCTGACATACACTAGGACTTTTGTGATAGCTCATCTCAATATGAGCTCAGCTTACTGAATATTGGGAAAGAGTTTTTTCCAATCATTTAGTTTTATAGCCCATTTGTGATTTAGTTATTAAAGCCTTTCTGTCATTAATCATCATGTCAATCCTTAACTGCACTAGGTTCCAATCCTGTTTTGACTGCAACTTCAGGTATTTGGTTACATTATCCATGTGCTGGTTATACCAGGTGAATGCTGATTTTATAAGGGCCATGCATGTCTTTAGTTGTATAAATAGAATTACATTTGCAGTATAAAGGTATCTTGAAAGTTTCTAGTTATAATTGTTAGGTATATTTGTAGCAGAAATTCTGAATTCTTTTTCTGTCAATTTCCTGTCACAGTGTGGTTAATTATCACCATGTTTTCTAATGCAACCATTAATTTAATGAAATTCTGCAGTACTGGCTGAAATACTATACCCGATTAACAGGTATTCATGACCAGAAAGCATATCATGAGTTGTTCTGAAGCAGGTGATTTATTGCCCCATCTACATATAGGGAAAATGGGAGTGAATCTAAGGGGTGCATTGCATTGTTCTTGAAGGAGCAATGCCAAGGGTAGCCCAGTTTGGGGAGGTGCTTGGAGCAAGTCCTTATCATAGAAATCAGAGAGAAGCAGAGATGAAAAGGACCTCCAGAGGTCATCTAGTCTAACCCCCTGCCTGAGGTAGGATCATCCCTATCCAAATCATCCTGTATCCAAAAAATCCATAATCTAAACTCTTTGGAAAACTGCCATCAACCCCCATAGAGGTGCACCAATACAACTGATATCGGATCGGTACCGATGTAAAGAAAATTTGCTGTGTCGTTTATAGGGCTGATGGGGCTGATAATTTGGCCCATAAATGCCCCTGTATGAGCAGAGCCAGCAGCGTGGCGAGCTTCCTCCACCTGGTAAATCGGAAGGGGGCAGCAGATCAATGCCTCCCACGGTGAAAGGGAGGGGGCAGGGGCAGGCACTGTTCAGGTGGGGTGGGGTGGGGAGGGGGCATGGGACGGAGGCGCATCTCGTGGGGGGCGGGGGCGGCTCGCGCAGCCGCTTGCGCCCGCGGCGTGCGCGGGGCGGGCTGGAGCTGTCGCTGCGCGACTCTTCTCGGGGAGCGCTGGGCTCCGAGCGGGCACCGGAAGCGCTGGGGAGGGCTGCAGCCCTGTTCCCAGCCCCATGTCACCAGGCACCATGTCCCACTTCTAACCACACGCTAGGAAGAGCCGAGGCTGGGCCTGGCGACAGCGGCGGCACTGGGAGAGGAGCTGTGGTGACATGTGGGGTGGCTGCAGCCCCCTCAGCGCCGCTGGTGCCTGCTCCGAGCCTAGCCCCTGCTGGGAAGAGCCCCGCGCTGCGCCAGCCAGCCTGCCTGCCCTGCGCGGATCCGGGGATACACCCTCCCCTCCCCGGGGTGCAAGCAGCGACGCGGGCCACCCCCCCAGGCTGCGCCCTCCTCCCGCACCCCTGCCCTGCCTGGGCAGTATCTGCCCCTGCCCCCCCCTCCCTCCCTCACCGTGGGAGGATGCTGAGCTGCCCCCTCCCACGCCCTTTACCTCGCCCCTCCTCTTCCACCACAACAAACACCACCTGGAGGCAAGCTGTATTGGATATCGATTGGCATCGGCCAATATGCCTCCTTAAATATCGGCTGTTGGTATCAGCTCCCAACATTTTTATTGGTGTACCCCTAAATCCTGCCATAACACACGACATAACACCCTTACACAGGTAAAGCAGGGGAATCACAGCAGCTGGCATCCTGCTTCTGTAAAAGGTTATTGCATGCTCTAGGGTGGGAAGTTCTATGTTAGCAAACCCAACCCCAGGGAAGGAGTTTGCATTCTCTACAACGTGTGGGCCAAGTCTGGGAGTGGGATGGGAAAGGCACCTGCTCCTAAAGTAATTTCTAAAGTTTATGAAAGTTGCTTACATCAGGACTCCCTATACTTTCAGCATCTACATAATTTTGTGAGGAATGTCAGCAATGTGAAAGCCATATACTAATTCAGTTTCTTGAATTGGAATATAACATAAGCAAACAGGTGCTTATACAGACATCAGTCTTCAGTATAAACTCAGGCACAGCCCACAGCACTCAAGCACACATGACAAAAACAAGTGTACAGCCCTTCCTTTCCCCCCAGCAGCATTGGCATATGATGTAAACTTGTACAGCTCTGTACACAAGTAACACATAGCGCACACGCACACAGGGAGTTAGAGCCAGATAGTCTCACTGACTGGCACATGCATGTGATATGAATACATAGCCATATGCAGAGGTATGCAGATATAGATGGAGCATGAAGGAGAGTGAATCTGTTCAGAACCTGGGCATGGTTATGTACACAATCAACTATGCATACAAATGTGCATATGCAGTTTGCATTCCCAGGAATGCATGCATGGCGGCAGCCCTGTGCACTGAATGATTTCATTTACAAAGAGTGAAAAATGTCAGCATTATTCGCTGTCTTCCCCTCCCCCCTCCTCTGCCCCTGTCCCTCCCTTCCGACATCCTGAATGTGTCTGCAGTAATACAATGAGCCCCTGAGGAGCTGTGAGTGGAATCACTGAAGGAAACTGCTGCCTGTGCTTCCTCTGTTCAGCCCAGCCCTGTCCTCTGAACCCTGCACATAACGGCTGAAACTATGGGCATGTCTGCGGAGGAAGAGGACTCCAACAGCCCCAAAGGTAACAAGAACAGCACCTGGAAGGAGGGTGGTGGGTCCCACTGCCCAGGCAACTCATGCTGGGACAGTGCTTTCTGGAGATTGGGCAACTCATGATTTCTTGAACTGAGAGGGGGGTTATAGATGTGGAGCCAGTCTCCAGAGTCTGAAAGGACTCAGTCACCTATCACTGATGCAGCTGGTGGCATCTGCGGGTGGTCCCCGCTCGCCACTATGGCTATTGACACTGGCAGCTGCAGGCAATCCCCGCTTGCCACTCCCCATCATGGTGCCCCCTCAGTGCCAAGAAGCACCAGTTGTTCATGAAGGTGTGGTTAATCCTCTGCCCTTTAACAGGGTTTAAAGCTCCCTTGCCCACACCCTGCTATCTTGGAGTGTGTATAGTCAACTCTCCCCCTTGCTTCTGCACTGGACTCGGAAAAGAATGATGGCATCCGAGGTTATAGCGGGCAGTATCTTTCAAGATCTTTTTTTAGTCTAGTCTCTGGGGTCAAAGGAGATTCTTTCCCTCAGTGCATTCTCCCAACTTTGGTTTAGTGTAATTGCATGTTCAGAGGCTCAAAGCTCCCCCACTGTTCCCTTGGGTCAATTGACTTCTTCCTGGCTAGAAGCTTTCCCAGTTATCATTCATTTTCCTTTATCATCATCCAGCTGCTCCAAATTACACCTTCACTGACCAATCCTCTAAATAATCCTTTTGCCTTCTTAGCCCTGGGGACTTGCAGACTGTTTTGTCTCCAAGTTATGTCTCCTCACAAATGCATATCTCCAGCTTTTAATTCTGTAATTGCTCTTCTCTAAATTTCACATACCTTTTGGCTTCAGCGGTGCCCAGCCCCCAATAACTTTCCTGTGTGGAGTGACATCTAGAGCTCTATTGCCCAGTGTGGCAGTGCACCTTTGGTGCCTGCCACTTTAAGGGCTGGAGCAGGGAGCAGCCAGGTCGATGATGAAGGTGGTAGTTTTCAAACACAGGCCAGCTGTACAAAGCCAGTAGTTTATTGCTTGCAGAGGAGGCAGCAACATCAGCTGGCTAAACTATTGCTCATGAAACTTTTGGAGGTAAGGGCAGGAGCTAGAGGGATGGCTTGGAGGCTCGTGGTGCTGGGTAAGACCTAAAATTGCACCCTGCTGGGAATGGGTGGCTTGGTGGGGCTCCTGGTAGTATGGGAGCCCCCAGGATATGCCAGGCCAGTTACCTCCCTGTGAAAGGTAAGTATGGGGTGCCTCCTAACTCCAGCCCCACATTCCTGGTGGAACTGAGATTGTACAGGGGGAACCCAGGCTTGTTAGGAGCTCTGAGGCATAGCCCAGGCCAAAGGAGGGACCTGGGGCCCACCCAGGCAGCTAGATAAAGCCTGGGGGCATAGCAGGAGCCAAGTAGGAGGCTCCAGAGAGGGGGTGAGGGACCCAGCCCCAGTGAGTGGGTGGGAGTCAAGGCCCTGAGAGGAGGAGAGAGTCTGGTATAAGGATGCCTGGTGAGGGGTACAAGGGGAGGAGTTAGCCCCCTGTCTGGAGAAGGGCCTGACCTGGTGCAGATGAGGGTAGTGGGAAATGCCCAAAAGGCTGCATGCTGGTCAGCCACAGAGTGGAAGCAACAAAGCTGCTCCAAAGGGGAGCAGGGCAGTAGAGTGGGTGATGGATGAGAGAGACCCTGTGAGAGAGGGTGGAGTGTTAGAGGCCCTCGTGAGGGGGGCGGTATGAGTGTGGCATGTGAGGGAAGTGTGCAAGAGTCCTAACAGAGGACTGAGTCCAACTCAGCTGGAGCATGAGTAAGAACTGGAGGTGTCATCTGTGAGGCATGGGACATGTGTGAGGGTAGGTCAGAGGGTGTGCTAAGACCCTGGTGCAAGAGGGCAAGAAAATAGATAGCCTCCTGCTTAAAAACTGAACTTTGTTTACATCAAGGCATGGGAGGAGAATGAAGTGGGCAGCCCAGAGACAGGGGAGGACTGGAGGCAGAGACCAGGCTGGCAAGCAGTGGGGTTCTGTCCCATTACACCTAGCAATGGGACAGAATCCCAGACCTCTGTCCCAGATTGGTACTCCATAGGATCTGTTATTTGCACGTTATTCAGAAGCTCCATTGAATTGGACTATGAGGTAAAGTTAGTAGTGGGAAGCACAATCAAGTCCAAAGCAGAGAGTAGATCCATGAATCGTGCTCAGCTATAGTTGTGCCCTGCCTTCTGCAATCTGAGTTAATGGGGTTGCTTTCTGCATGCACCCAGCAGCTGCTTCCCTGGTGTCAGACCAGGGTAAAACTAGTTTGGTTAGCAGAGATCTAGTATAAGTCAAGGACATGGAGCACAGCTGAGGTGACCCACAGGAGCTGTGTAGAGACAAAAAAGACACAGAAGGATCTTCTCCAACATCCAATATGTGCTAGTTTAGGGGTCATATTTTAGCCTAGGCTGTAGCAAGGGTCAGAGTATTCTCCCTTCCCTCTCCTGGCACAGGGGCTCAGAGGAAGTACTGTGACCTGGCTGAGACTGAAGTGAGGGGGTGTATTGTCCACGGTAAGAGCAACCTCCTTGCCCATCAGGAGGAACAGGCTGACCCAGGCCAGGGAGTGCATTCCCATGCTTTCTGCTTGGTCACTCATGTTAATCTCCTGTTGGAATCATTTTGCCTGGGGAAAGGGCCTTGCCAGCTGCAGCAGTGTCTCTCCTGCTGAGTCATTGCCTCACTCCCAGGCCACTAGCAGCTGCTTTCAACTGGCGAGCCGATAGGGCAAGGCACCTTCAAAAGTTCTGTGGGCACCCATGACATTGGGAATGCAAGTTCTAAGGCAGTGCTTCTCAAAGTGGTGGTCTGCAGCGAGTTGCCAGGAAAGAAAGAAATATGTTCACTGGTCTGCAGCTAGTTGCCAGGAAAGAAAGAAATATGTTTTCAGAAGCATAACATTGATATGTCATAGCGCCACAGTTCATATGTTCCAACACTCCAGGTGATGTCACGTTGTGCGAGGTGAGGAAAGAGAAAGAACCAGCTGGTTGCACATTTGTGTAGCGCTGTTACATGCAGTTGCTGCCATTGGCTGAATTGGGCACCGGATCCTGGCCTGATGGAAAAAAAATTGCCGGTCCACCACATCAGATAGTTTGAGAAGCATTGTTCTAAGGGACCTCAAAAGGCATCTCATGAGGGGCTGATTGGAAGATATGGTTTGTGCATACAAGGCAGGCTATCTGTCACAATGAAACACCAAACATCTCTATAGCTGCCCATAGTGTGCGTTTGTGAACATATCTCCATGTCTCTTTCCCAGAGAGATTTGTGTCTGTCTCTATGTTCCCTGTAAAGGTATTCATCACCATGATATCTGAGTTCTTATGGGCTCCCATATCTGTGAGTGCATGTGTGTGTACACATACACACTGTATGGTGTGTAAGCTCATATCCTGCTTCCTGCCCCTGTCCCAGGGAAGCAGCTGGCATGAAAATGCTCTTCCTGTCTGGGAAGAATGCATTGCTTTGGATTTATTTTCTTAACTGTTACCTCTGACCCTAGATGAGGAATGGCCAGAAGTGGAGAAGGCTGAAAAATTGGCAAGAGGAGCTGCCTTGAAATGGGCTTCTGGAGTATTTTACCACCCAGACAAGTTGGAGGGTCTTGGGCAGTATTGGAGGCGGGAGACACAGCGGAACAACTCCATCCAATCCCGGCTAAAGGTGGGTGTTTCTTTCCTGGTGTCTGAAGGCTGCAGGGCACACAGAAGTGAGACCTTCCACCCCTCCAGCTTGATGCTTCTTGTTTTACTAACACTTGACCCCAGGGCCCAGTGTGCCACTGCCTAACACTAAATCACATTCATGCTTAATCAGTTGTCTTTACACTGGCCAGCATTAGACAGGGGAGGTTATAAGTATTAAGCCTACTTTGGGCTTAGAGAACATAAAACACTGCTAGATCCATCCAAAGCATGAAAACACATCATGAAATCAAAGTCAGATTTTCTTTAAATGAACCTGAGGTGTGAGGCAGGGTCAGGGTCAAAGTTAGGGTCTGACTCTTTCAGGTCAACTTGCTTTTAGGTTGAGAACAAGTGTGAGAAACCAAAGCCCCAAAGTTAGAGGTGTTTTTGGAAGGATGACTGGGGAGAGGGGAGCACAACTATGCCCATACTGTCCCCCATCACTGTAGCTGGAAAATAAACATACCTGCCCAAATTTCAAAAGGAAAACTTAAATACAGACGTTTTTAGTGTTTTAACACATCTCTATGTGCCCAGAGGCTAATTTGACTTAGCTGTTAGCTTGAGTGTTGTTCCTCTGACCACTCTGAAAATCTGAGCTCCTGGCTTTCTATGCGGTTGAGGGAAAAAAACCTTGTATTATCCAATGAACATCCACTGTCTCTAGCAGCACGTCACCAGAACTGCCCCAAATGGAGTTTTCACTGCTGCTGCCAGCAGTCCTGTCTACTTGGTGATGAATAGAAATGTTTGGATGTTCACAAAACTGAAGAGCAAAACACTGTTCTGACCCTTGTACTGAACATGGAATTTAACAGAATTGCAGTTCCTTTGAAAAATGATCAGCTCACATATAAAATAGTCACATGAATTGCATGCAGCTGGAACCTTGCAACAAAGAAAGGATAGCAGGGATATAAAAGATTTTACAAAACCGTCAATATTCCTTGGCAGGACAACGCCACCTGTTTATTTAATGTGAATTTAAGACCTATTAACCTCTCTGATGCAGTGGCATCAGAGGACAGAGTGAATCCTGTACCCAGGCTGTGGGTGAGGCTGCTGAGTGTGGTGATGATCAAGCAGTCCTGTGCTATCTCAGGGTGACACAGATGTCATCCTTCTAGCTTTAGTTTCAATTACTCATTTTTCTTAACAGTATTTGCTAGATTGAAATGTGGGAGGGTTGCTCTTAAGGAGTCAATTTGGAATTATATGGAGTTGGGAGAATCACTTGTTTCCTTTAACATTCTGTAAAGATGCATCTCTGCATTCAGATCCAGAGGTCAAATAGATAAAGCAGGAAATGAAATACAGTACTATCCTTCTGACTGTTGTCCAGTCTGTGGGTGCCTGGGGATAAGGAATCACACCATCTTGTGGTGATGATGCAGCAAGTAGAATACACTGAAAATCTCTTTCTCTCTCCCATGTGGGATCTGCAGGGGATACCAGAAAACATGCTTCCAAAGGAGTTCTTGACCTCAAGCTGCAGTAGCCCCACAGCTGGCCTAGTACAAGGGTGTATATGTCTGCGGGCATGGAAATGTTCTTGCAGGCAGTCAAGTGGGGTGCCATTCCTTCCTCTGTTTCTATCAATGCCACCTTTTTGACTTGCCCAGCATGGGGAATCTGTGCTTTATCAAACCATTTATGAATAATACATTTTCCAAATAGCTGGTGGCCTTTCCTATAGAACATGTTTAAATACCTAATGCATGGTCTGAATTTGAAAATATTTTAAAATATTTCAGACAAGAGATCATGTAGAACAGGTATGCATTGGGTATCATCTATCTGCTGCTTACACTGGCACAGCAACCCCCAAATTTGCATAATACATGCATATACAAATACACATGCCTGTTACCCAACACTCAGACTCCTAGGTATTCTCACACAAACGAACCTGACCATCCACGTTACAGCAGTTGGGTCCACACATCTGTTATTTTCCCTCTAACATTAATGCCACTATCCCCATACAAACATGCTCTTCTCTCCTTATGATTGGGGAGGGACACAATACTAGACAAGCAGAGCAAGAGAGGAGGTCAACTAATCCCCTCTCCTGCCCGAGGCAGGATTGTCCGTATCCAAACTAACCCTTACAAATCATTGTCTAACCTATTTCAAAAACTACACTATAACAGTCACTGCTGCACAACTGAAAGGCACAGCATCTAACCTGCCACAAGTAAAACAGAGGGCAATAGTGATCAGTGTCCTGCTGCTGCAAGCATTGTTAAAATATTATGTCCAGGTTCAGTACTCAGATGCACTCTTCCCTCCCTACAATATCCCTACATAAATTACCTCCCTTCCCAAGGTTTGATGGCTACACATAGAATCATATAATGGAAAGAAAGCTCAACGATAACTTGATCCAGCCCCTATGTGAATGCAGGAAATTCTCCCTACCAAAACATGTCTTCCCTTCCCCACCCCTCATCCCTTTATGGACTATTATCCCCACCAAAACCTGCTCTTTCTTCCAGCATTGTAGAAGCTCTGTGTTGTTCACCCTCCAGCTGTACCCTTCAACCCAGAAGTGTGGCTGCATATGTGCACCTCTTCCTCTGCAGCACTCCCTTCTGCTCTGCACTGACCTTCTCTGGTCTCCTCCTTCAGACCTGTTTTGGACTCTTCTTGGAGTTGTCTCAGCTCCTGTCTTTGCCTCTGACCCTGATAGCTGCTACCAGCCAGTCTTAACAGGAGAGCCAGCCTCACAGTTCAAGGCTGGGCAGGTCTCTGTCCTTCAGCACCTTATCCCTGCTGCCCTGTGCCATCTAGGCATATTAGTGATATACCTGGGAGATAATATTCCCATTGTGATTTTACTTTCCCTAGATCAGGGGTCCCCTGGCTAAGGACTATGTGGAACCAGAGGACCATATAAGGGGTGTATGAGTCATGGGAGTGTGGGGGTTATCTGTCTCTGTATTTGACTCTTGGGGGTCTGGATGAGCTGTGTGTAGGGACATGGATATAGGGGAATGCAAAAAGCTGAGATTACTTTGGGATTAGGGGCAGTGTGTGAGAGGTAGGGATATGGTAAAGGGAGTGTATTTTTGTGGGGAACAGGTGTGCAAGCAAGATGCAAGGAATGTGCTTGGGTGTAGGGAGGCATGGATGGCAGTCTGAGGAAGGATGTTGGGGGGAGGTGTTAGCTGAGCTGTGCTTAGCTGTGCTTAGGGCTAGTTTTCACCTTCAGAATGTTGGTAGCTATTGCACTTCATCATTGCCTCTTGCCTTTTCTCTGTCTTGACAGTCAACTGTCCAGTCCTACCTGGAGGGGGTAAGTGCAGGCCTGGAACAGCTGTGCATGGCTACTGATGAAGTGCAGAGTGTGTGTCAAGATCTGGGGACAGTGCAGTGGAACCTCTTGGGCAGTGCTGAGTGTTTCCAAAACCTTGAGCAGCTGCGAGCTGTAGTGACAGACCATGTGCAGCTGGGCTTGGTGGTGCAGTCTCTTCCGCAGCTGGTCTCAGGTAAGAAGCTCTGGCTTAGCCCTTTAAGAATTCACTGGGGTCCAGAGTGGCATGGCACCATGGTTAGGCAAGGGTAATTAACCAGAATCCATCCACATAGCTGGGAATCCTCCACAGCCTTTTTGTCAAAGACTTCTTTCCATCCGAGTCTTCTTTCACCTTCCACCAAAACACAACATCACCCCTTTAGCATGGCCAAGCTGCATTAGTCATGTGCTCTCCCTTGCCCATGTGAGAAAAAGTAGGGACAACATGAATAAATGCAGGCAAGGGACCATAGGGAGTGTCCTACTGTGGCACTGGTGGCTTTCCTTTCCAAGTAATGTGTTTATGTGATCTTCACCATCTTTCTGCTGCCTTTAGATCAGGTCAGGTTAGCCCTCCCTCACCTCACCATTGACCAATTACTGACCTAATCCTTTGTTTCCATTTCCCAGGGTAGCTAAGCCACTTGGCGCTTGGTGGCTTGCAGCCATGTTTTCAGGTGTTGGGTGTGTGGAATAAAGAGAGGTCTTGCAGCGGGATTCCTAGAAAAGCTTTTCTCAAGCCATGGGTAGTGACCCAAAAGTGGGTCACACAAAAGAACCCATGGGTCATGAACAAATTTTAGAAATGGATCAAAAGGAAATGCAAAACCCTGGAACTCAGTTCAGAGATGATACCTTTTTATTAGATCAACTAAGAAATTGCAAAAAAAATCTTTTTCTGCAAGCTTTTGCACATCTAGTTGGTCTAATAAAATTATCATCTTTGAACCAAGAGTTATAGAGTTTTGCATTTATTTTTGTTTCAGACCAACATGGCTACCAAATACACCGCTTAAAATTATATCAACAAACTTTAAAAATGGATTCTTCTTTAAAGGAAAAAAACATGGGAAATGGTAGCTTTTCCCTTGCAGAATGGCAGTTTCAGCCTGCAAGGGACTGCTTGGGGCTTTCCATGCTCTCCCCCCCTCCTCTTCTCCCCCTAAACACACACCTGTCTGGGGGCAGGGGGCAGCAGGTTGGGAGAGAGGAGCAAAGAATTGGGATTGGCCATCCATGTTTACAAATGAGTGCTGGTACAAAAAAGGGTGAGAACCACTGTCCTAGAAGACTTGGGTGCTCCACAGGGGACTTGTGCTTCTGGGACTGGAGGAACAAAACAGCCACAAAAGCATGAGTAGTGGGATCATTTTTGGGGTCTAGTTTAAAATGCTGGGAACCTGATTATCAGAGGTGTAGGCATTCACAATGCTGGTGAGAACTGCAGCTTTTATGGAAAGCTAATGCAAGTTGGGGCCTCTCAGTGGGAAGATGAGGGCACTGGTCATGGAGTGTGAGTAGTGAGGTTCATGGTACTATCTTAAACTTAGGTTCTTTTTCATAAGGTACCAAATAAGACTCCACCTCTTGTGGCTGGTCATAAAGACACTCTCCCTCCTTTGACCAGCTGTGAATTAGCTAATGTTGCTCACCTGGTTCCCATGACACACTTACCGATTCCTAGGTGTGCTTATTGCCCCTGTTTTGGGTCCCTCTCCACCGCCTATGCTAAGCCTAGGATGCTTCTGTTGCCCTGAGCCCAAGCTCTCATGGATAGTCCCTGATGCCATCATGCATAGGGCCATCAGGCTCCTCCCTGTGTTATTCAGACTCTTGTATCTCTCCCCTTCTCTGCAGTACATGAGCTCCTTTCTCAGACCCTCCATCTCCTTCATGATCAGCATCTCCTGGAAGCCCATGCTGGGCTCATGGTCCTAGAGCGTCTTCGTGATAATACCCTCTCCCAGCTGCATCACAGCGACCACTTGAATGCCCGGGATCTGGACATTGTGGAGTCCTACTTCAGTGGCCTGCAGAAGGTGAATGAGGAGCTGACCCAGCAGCTGTGCAATATCATTGGCAGGAGCATGAAGCTTGTACACGAGGACCCAGCCCTCTTTGTTTCTGCTGTGCGGATTATTGAGAGAGAAGAGAACATTGATGCCCTGTTCCTGGACGCCCGCTCCCACCACTTCCTTCCCCCAGGACGCCCCAAAAGTTGGAGGCAGAAGTTCTACCAGGTCCTTCAGGAAACTGTCAATGTTGCCCATTTTCAGGCAACTCATGCAGACGTGAAGGGCCCGGGGATGGCTAGGCACCTAGCTGCTCTGCAGAGCAACATCCTGGCAGAGCTGTGTGTGGTGAAGGACCTGATGGTGCAGTGCTGTCCCGTGCACTACAATATCCTGAATGTCTGCACCATCATGTACCACCAGGGCCTGTCCAGTCACCTGCAGGACATCCTCAGTTGGGACCTAGACAAACAAGAGATCTTCATCATCCTTGACTGGGTTCTGCATGTGTACCGCAGGTCAATGCCTGCCAGAGGGCAACCTGTATATAAATGTGCATGTGTATGTGCATGTGCATACATGTGTATATGTGTGGAGCTGGAAAGCAATGACATTTTGTGTGTGTGTGCATGTGAAGAGTCCTTCTTTGGAGCAAGAGAGTCACATGTTTGTGTGCACTGGTCCCTTAGGCAAAAGCTACCCCTCCTCTTGGAGCACATTCATTGACTCCCCTTCTCCTTTCTTTCAGCCCAGAAATGATGAGTCACCCTGACCTTCTCCCTGAGGTGGATGTATCAACTCTGGGCCCCCTGGTACCTCCTGAGGTGGTGGATCACATGGAGAGGAAATATGTGGTGAAAGTCAGAGTGAGTGAGCTGGGGCATGACGTGCTGGAAAAACTCCTGTGGAGGGCTGGAGCAACTGATATAGGGGTAGGGGTTGATTTTTCTGAGGGCCCAGCAAACAGCCACAGAATCCTGTATGTTCCACAGGCTCCTCTGATCCTGTTTATTCTCACTCTGCCCGTCTGGGGTTTTAGGCATGGTGGGCCAGCAGGAGCCTGCTGTGCCACAAGTCTTACTGCTAAGAGCTTCTTCCTAACATTCACATTTGTTTTTATCTTTTAAATTCTTCTGTGATCTGCAGGCACAGACCCCGCTAGTGTTGTGGCTGTGATCTGACTCAGGACACGTTGATTAAAAAAGTGCATTGAAACAAAAGGACCTTATAAGGTCTCAAAATGTCAGGACATGTGGGGGACAGTCCTAGGGCCCTAGGAAATAATTAGCAGTATCATGCCTCAGACTGATCTCTGCAGAATCCCAGGAGTAACAAGTTCATCACATGATGATTTCTTATAGACAACCCCAAAGAGAAGGAAAATAATACTTCAAGGGCTGTCAGGTAGCCAGGTCTTAATCTTTTTGAAAGGTGCCTTAGTAGCAGTGTGAGGTGCAGAGCTTCGTGTAGGACTAAGTCAAACACTATACAAAAGTGTGAGCATATTGCATGTCATGTGCACTGTAACTATGAGGTTTTCAGGGGAAAAAAGCAAACCCGATAATCCTCAGAGTCAAACTAAACCCCTTGAACCCCACCTGCCAGCACAGTGGCTTAGATTGCAGTGATGGGTCATCACAATAAGCTTCCACATACAAGTGGGTCTGGGGAGAGATATAGCAGTGGGGAGAGAGAACAGTTGGCTACATAGTCAGAAGATAGCCCCTGGCCCCAACAGGCTACAGATGGTAACACCAGGACCATGCTTGATTGGATCTGAGTTTATGGGAAAGCACCCTCTGCAGCAAGTCCCTACACAAGGTGCACAAAGTGCTATCTGATGGCTTGGAACTGTCCGGTACAGGTTAGATCTTGGGGCTGAGAATGGGAACCTTTGGGTTTTACTGATGTCTCTGCAAGACTTAATAGGTGACTGGATAAGGCAACTAACACCCGTGTCTCTGTTTCCCCTTTTGTAAATATTGGTAAATTAGGACAATACCTACCTCTGGGAACTATGAAACATTTGCTTCCACAGAGTAGAGGCTGCCAGCATTCAGTACTGCCCTATGCTCATCACCCCCTGGCAGAACAGGGATATGTCATTCCTAGAATTCAAATGCTGGGAAACTACAAGATAAGGTGATGCTTCTTATGTGGCCTAGACACACCACCTTAACTTTGCCCCTCCTTTACTCTGCAGTATTGCTGACCCTTTCCCTTCTTCCAGCCATTTGGAGCCCCATCACCATTCACTGATCCTTGCTGCAGTTTTGAGGAAGTACATGGATACCAGGTCTGCCCCTCCTGTGAACTTCAGGAGAATGTGAGGGTTGTGGCAGGAGTGCTCTAGCTGTGGTGCAGAGAGGGGAAATTTTGTGGCTGTAAAGTTTAGATGTTGCAAAAATCAGCTTTCAACCAGACAGCAAACAAAGAGCCTTGAACTCATCAAGACTTGCAGCTTCTGGTTTGCAGCTCTGCACTTCTACAGTCTGTGAGAGGGGCAGGAGTCTGTAAGCAGTACTGATAGTCACTTTCTCCTGTAGAGCACACATCACTCCTTAGAACTAGTAGAGGAATCTGATAACTGAGTTAGCAGGTTTTGGAGCTGGTTCTTGGGTCCAGAAACTGAATCCCTATAGAGGCAGTCCAAAGGCCTCAGTTTTGTAGATATCTTGCCTGTAGTCTTCCATCTGTTAAAAAGGGGTTTACAAGAAAGAAATTAAAAAATCTAGAACTCTTGGTTCAGAAATGATACCTTTTTATTAGACCAACTAGGAAATTGCAAAAAATTATCTTTTTCTGCAAGCTTTCAGGCTCAAATGCCCTTCATCAGGTTCTGGGAAAATTAAATATGGTAAAAAGTCACCATAGGAAGGAAATAAACTTCATTTTTTCACAGAGGAGACTGAAGATGGAAGTCTGTCCCTCTGGGTCCATGTGAGTATCTCTGTGAGTTGTTTCGCATTGCTCTTTCTTGTGTAGATCAGGTAGGATTCCTTCCCTGGAGGTGTCAGATGGTAAGCAGGGAAGTTTAAAAATCTTTCTTCTGCAATGAAGTTTAAAATACAAAATCGGCTAAAAGTTGGCATCTTCTATGTTTCAGGAATGTATTTACAAGTAAGATGCATTTAGGTCATTTGGGGAGAAAAGTGGGCTGGGTTATATCTCAAGAACACTGTGACTAAATACTTCTGAATTCCCACTAGTGCTTCTACCTGAGTTTCTGCAGGAGCAGGCACATCTTCATGCTCATCTGGCTAGGCAGGTGGATTTTACAGTTTAAAATTTTGGCTTTGAACTGAAACACTTCAGCTACTGTGTGCCTCACAGTCAGGCCAGAATGATTTGGCTCCATCAGACTCAGGCAAGAGCCACTCTGAAGAGCAGGGTCAAGTCTTGGCTGTCTGTCCTTCTGTCATTCAGGGTAATATGTCTGAGTGGATGCAAAGGACACTTGAGGTGGAATACAAAGAGTGGTTCAGGGAAGAGGAACCAGAAATGGATCATCAGGGCTTCTTCCAGTCTGCCTTGCCAGTCATTATCATGCAGGTAGGACCAGTAGGTGACCAGACATGCCTGCACACTGCAGGGAGAGTACTGCATAAGAGTAGCTGAGTGGGGCAGACAGATCTTGGCCTCACTTCTTCCCTTCAAGGCCTTTCACGCACAGTGAGGTCCTAAGTTCATCTCCACACAGGCATAGCTTGTTGTGTGACACGCAGCATGTTGTGCCTCTTCTATGTGTAGAGCTAGCTCTTTGGGATCTGGGACCAAAACATGGGTAACACTGGAGCCACCCAGAACTATCCCCAGATCCAGGCTCTGGAGTTCCTGTTCCCAGGACTGCACTGTACTGTCTCTGGGCATTCTGCCAGGCATGCGTCTGTGACTGGCTCTGGGCTCCAAACAGAGCGTACCTCTTCCTTCCCACCTTAACTATGCCTCTGATCCCCTGTGCAGAAGGGTCATGCCTGTGGAGAGGAGGGTTCTCTGCTGCCCTCAGTGCTTGGGGTTTGCCTGGTTGTTATGATGGCACTCCCTGGGCTTCTTAGAGCCAAGTTACTTTTAAAAAATGTGAGCAGCATAATCCTGCCCTGCCTTCAGAGGGTCATTTGGGCACTGCTGCCTGGTCACAGGGCTGTCCAGAGAAAGTGTCTAGAGTGCTTGTCCATCCACCCCCACAGCTTTTCTATCTGCAAAGTCCTTCCCCTGCCCAACAGTCTACATGAGTGTGGGGTGGAGAAGGAGGAAAAGAAGTACAGTTGGCTAAGCAGAAGGCTGTGAAGTGACAGGGGTAGGGCCCTATACAGACCACAATGCCTGCCCTTCCCTGCCTGTCAGAGACTTCCTGTGGCCACACTCTTGTAGTAGCAGCAATTGGCACAGGCACTGGAGGCCAGCAGAGTGAGATGAGGAAATCCAGAAGAGAGCTAGAGAAGCTGAGAAACAAAAATAAGAGCAAAGGAAGGATGCAGGGGGAAGAACAAGACTTTGTGAGAGCTCAAGAGAGCAGTGAAGCAGAATGGGTGCATGGAGAGCGGAAGGGCAGGAGGTGGGAATAGGCCTCATGCTAGGTCTGCTTCACGGCACTGTCAGGAGCACATGCTGCTGAGCTGTATAGACTAAAATGTACCACCACAGTTCCCTAAACCCCACCAACATTGGCAGGGAGCTCAGCCAGTCATTAGGGGAGCCCATGGCTAGGGCAGACCTGTGCTCTCCTGCAAGCTGCCCCAAAGCACTGTCACTGCAGAATCCCTCCTGGAAGGGAATGGGCAGACCAAGCATGCTATGTTCAGAGCTTGCTGCTTCCTACCTGTCACTGGGTGCTATCCAGGGGGTGAGGCCTGCTTGCTCCAGGGGCATGGTGTCCAAGGAGCGCATCTGCCTGTTGCTGCCATCTGAGGCACTAACTCAGCTTCTCTCCTTGCTCAGATGCTGAATGAGAATATCCAGGTGGCCGCTCTGATCACAGACTCTCTCCAGCAGAAGGTTTACACCATGGCCATGGATGAGCTGGAGACCTTCCTGGCCAGGTCAGTAGCATCCTTGAAGTGCCTTCCCTCCTCACCCCACCCCCCTGCATAATCCCTGTCCCTTCTTCCCCAAGCTCTCTGACACCTAGGATTCCAGGACCTCCATGCAGATACCTCCTGGGGCTGCAGCTAGGGTGGGATGGGCCCCAACAGCACATTTATTAGTGCTTGGGCCATACCAGGGTCCAAGAACTTGGGTGTCGGGATCCTCCATTTGAAACAGTTTCTGGCACATCTTGGTAGTACACAGGTTCTGGGTATTCAGCCTGCCAGGGCTATGTGGGGCACAGCAGGGCACATGAGGAGGTAGGCTGTCAGGCCGACCCTTAGCCCTCTTGTAACCTGCCTATTCATTCTCTGGCATGGTGAAGACAAGAATGGAAGCACCTGAGACAATAGGGGTTCAGTCTGTACTTGGCCCACAGAGTGCCCTCTTTGGGCTGGACCTGGTGGGAGGCAGTATTACATGGAAGCAGCTCTGCAGTGCTGGCTGTGCAAGATGAGGCACTGGGTGTCTGCGTTTCTCCTGTCCTCGCCCCACTGCATGTGTAGATGCTTTGCATTGTGCTGCTGGGAACATTGAGGCAACAGCAGCATGGAGCAGAGGAGCATGGATGGGCAAGTGCCAGGCTGTACCATGGTATGTGAGAAGAGAGTATGTGGCTCACAAAGCTAGGTTCAGGGCCCCTGAGCCTTGGCCCTGAGGAAAGGCTGCCTCTGACATCCAAGGTAGGTCTCCTGTCCTTTTTGGCCCTGTCTGCTGTGCCACAGGTTGCGAGAGGCCCTGGTGGAGTATGGGAAGGAGCACCAGCGAGACCGGGCCAAACCTAAGTATTACGTCTCCTATCTCCTGGCTGTGCTCAACAACAACTTGGTGCTCAGGTAATTGGATAAGATTCATTTCTCCATCTGGATCATCATCCCCAGCAAGACCTGGGTCCCACTGCTTCTCCAGCGCTCCACCATCCCCCATCTTGGCCATGAACCTCCTCACCCTTTCCCAACTCTTCTGTTCCCCTAACTGAGCCAAATTTCTTTCCCTTGTCTAGAGCCCTCCCATGGCCCATGTCCATCCTCCCCTTTTGTCAGGGCCTCCCCAACACATCTTCATAGATTTCACAGACATTAGGACTGGAAGGGACCTTGTAAGATCTGCATTATGCTGAGTCTGTCTGCCCCCTCCTAGAACAACCCCCACCCTGGCTGCTTGCTCCAGCTATACATTTCCTTCTTTCTTCCAGCTCCTCCATCTGCTGTCTGCACCCCAATGGTGACTTGCTATCTGAACCCAGGGAGATCCCTACCTTCCTCAAGGCAGCACTGGACAGGACCCAGAAGAAAGCTTGCCAGCTGTTGCTGGAGGAGCTGCTGGTGGGTCTACAGGTATGGGCATCTGAGCATGCCATGGACTGCCACCCTAGCAGGGAGCAGAGCAGTGGGGCACACTGGACCTGAGCCTGTGGTAGGCCCTGTTCAGGGAAGCTGTCTGCCTCTTTTCTCCAGCAGCCTGGAGCAGTCCCTTCCCCTGAGATGTGAAAACAGAAGGTCGTATACAGACAGGAAGAGCATAACCCTGCTCACAAGCCAGTGCCCACTCACATCGCCCAAATGCACATAGTAGCTGCGCCCAGCACACATTGACAGGCTAAAACTGCAGCATCACCCACTATCACCCAGAGCACTCTTCCACCTGGCTGGCTCCTTTGCCCTGATAAACAGACCCAGTGTCACAGTGCATTCTGATTAACATTAGCCCTGGCAATATCAACAAAGCACATGTCCAAGAAATTAAGACCTGGTTAACTGACAGATCTTAAAAGTGGTCATCAGTGGGAAGTGACTGAGTGAAGGGAGCTTCTAAGGGGTTCTGCCATTGGCCAGACACTGTATAACGCCTTCCTCAACGATCTTGAAGTAGTTATAAAATCTCTGATGATAACATGAGTGTCAGGGTAGAAAGTAAATGGCTGAGGAGGGCTGGGTCACTTGGAAGCTGGGTCAGCCTAAACCCAATGCATTTTGATACAGTCCAGTGCAAAGTCCTAGCTTTATAGATCTAGCATGCAGGCCAAGCCTAGGGAATGGATACCTGTATCCCAGGACACAAGGACTATGCAATGGACCTTGGGATCCCAACAAACAATTCACTTGCCATGTGTTACTAGTGTAATGCTGAACCACAAGGAGCTAATGCCATTCTGGGCTATTTAGATAGGGGAGTAGTGAATGGATACCATGGCACACAGCACTGGTGACTCTGATAGGGAAACACTAAGTGTCAGGATAGGAGCTCTGAGACATGTTCTCTTCCCTAGATCCTATGTGCAAACCAGGGGAGAGCAGAGTTGGTCTCCTTGCTCTGTCTAAGGTGAAAAACAAGTAGGGAAAGAACCCCTCCCAAACCTCCTTCCCCTAACAGAGAGAAGGATAAGAGGGTATCCGTGCAGCTTGACTGGTGCTTATATAGTTATCTTGTTTCCAAAATGAATACCAGGAGCAGGAAGTATGCAGCTGTGGGTTGCTGTGGTGACAGCAGCTCCCCTGTGCTGCTCAAAGTCCATTTTGAGGCTGAATTCTGATCAGAAACTGAATGCGGTGGGGGGGCGGCATACATATGCTGCTATAGCCCCTCTGCCCCCCATCAGTTCAGCAGAGCTGGTGCCAAGGCTGGATCTGGCACTACTACATGTGCTGACTGAATGTCACTGTATTGTGAGAATCCCTGTGACATGGCTGTATGCTGCCATGTAGGCATCAATGTGGTTTTGTATAGTAACAAATCTTGGCTCCTGCCCCCTTGCCATATTTGAAAGGAAGGGCACAAAATTGCCTAGTCACAGGTAAGGAAGGAGAGGGAGAAGGTTGCCATACTGGCCTCTCATCGTGTAAGTCTTTATTAAGGGCACTGCATCTTTCCTCTTTGTATTAAACATCAGCTTCAGAGACAGAAGAATCTGAGCCACAGCGAGATGTCCACCAAAGGATGATGAATGTCTGAGTAGGCAGTCCCCTTTGGTCTGTGCTGTCTGAACTGAGTTATGTTGTTTCCTGGCAGGTGTGATAGGGAAGGTCTCAGAAAATGTTCTGCTTGCTAAGAAGCAGCAGTCTTCCACTGACTGCCCAGAAACCAAGAAAAAGCCATGGAAATGGATTGCTGGTTTTGCAAAACAAACTTGTGTTTCTAAGCCAGACTGTATTTCATGCAGACCTTGACTCCCAAAGAGGTTTGAGAGAGGTGGCTGTCTTTGAGCCACCTCTCCATGTTGCTGGGCTTACAGAATTAGGTCCCAGCACCCTGAAGCACTGTCCAATGCCCTTGAAATGAACATCATGTACAAATAAAGCAATTATACCCTGCATATCTACCCAAGCCCCTGAGAGGCAAACAGTATAGGGAACATATACATCAGAGTGCCAGAGGCAAGGAGAGTTTCTGGAAAAACTGCCTGGGCAAAGGGATCTTTCCAAGGGAGCTGAGGCTGGCACTGCTGGGTGCACAGCAAGTGACTGCTCACTCTCATCACTGGTGGTGGGACCTTCTTGTGCAAGGCAGGAAGGAGCAGACTGGGTCTGGAGGTAAGTGCTGGCTGCAGCCTGAGGTGGCCCATGTCTTGTGTCTGTTTCAGCCCCTGTATATGCAGCTGCCTTCTCGCAAGTGGCTGTCTGGGTCCCAGCTGGTGAGCAGCATGTGTGAATTGATAGACAAGTATGTGAGAGACTTCACCAGAGTCAGGAAACCCATCTTCACGGTAGGAACACAGCAAGCTGCTCTCTGTCCTTGGGCTGCATCTCTCCATCTTTTGGTGCACTCTAGTGGCAGGAATTGGGCTGGCGCCTCCCGGTGCTGTATCACAGGGCTGGCTTTGGCAACAAGCACCTCCTCCTGTGGGCTGTGGGATTGGCAAAGGCTGGTCTCTTCAGGTCAGGAGTGGGCAGTTAGTTGGGCCCAAAGGCCACTTAGGGAGTATTGGTGAGTTGTCGTGGGCCGGGTCAGCACTCCCCTCCCTGTCCCCCACCACAGCTCACCAAAACTCCCTAAGTGGCTATGCCCCAGGACCCCCACAGACAGGGTGCACTTGGCCCGGCAGATGGGCTGGGGTCACAGGCGACCAGGAAGTGAGACTGGTGGGCTGGGCTGGGATCACTGGGTAGTGACAGCACAGAGCTGGGGGTCTAGGGCAGAGCTGCGACCTGCTCCCCACATATCCCTATCTGCAGAGTCAGTGCCTGGCATTGGGATGTGCAGGGAGTGGATTGTGGCACTGCCCTGGCCCCAGCCCTTGTTGAGGTGAATCCAGCCCATGGGCTATATTTCAGTCATCCCTGCTCCAGGTGCTCCCAGTGAGAGTGCACAGCTCTGCATTGTTCATGTCTAAGGGTGGAGGTGATAGGAGAGGTGCCCTGGAATCATGAGGGAGGGTTAGGAGGCAGCAGAGCTACAGGGGCTGGGAGGCCAATGGGATGGGCTGTATACTGGGGTGAGAGAGTGTGAGAGGTCAGGTCAACCAATCCCGGCCTGGGGACTCCTACAGCACATTCACACTTGCAGTGGTCCTGCTTTTTCTAAAGATAGCATTCCCTAATTGGCTCAGCCCTGGAGGCTGGCCATGCCACCCATAGTTGAGAGTGCCCTGCACTGATCGCTTTACTGACAGGTGCCAGAAGCCCCTGCTGAGCATGTGGCATGATCTGTCTTTGGGAGTCCCTTCCCAATCCCCAGCTGTGAGCCCTGGGTTCTTCCCCGATACAAGGGGATTCCTCACTTGCATTCTGGACTAAATGATCTCTTAAGGTCCCTTCCAGCCTTACTTCTCTATGCAATTGTCAACTCTTTGCAGAACTGGATGCTCTCAGTAACTACAGAGATGTCTAAGCCTGTCCTGGATCCCTCTGGGTCTCTGGCCTGACCACTACCTAGTGTCCCAGGCAGCGAAGCTTCACAGCTGACTGTTCTTGGCAAGCTTTTAATTTCATTGCTCTGAAGTTTCCTCAGTATTCAGCCTCCCCTTCCTTCCTTTATTCTCATCCCCAAAGTCCTGTGTCTCCCCACAGGAGACTCCCTGGTGGGGCTCCCCTTCTGGCATGTACCTCGTCCTCATGAACCATCCAAGTCAGCAGCAGTAGAGACTTACTCCCTTTCAGCTCTTCCCCATGACTGATCTACCTCCTGCCTGAGTACTCTCATCTTTCTGAACCTGTCTGCCTGCTAATGGGAAGTCCAGAGAAGAGCACTATATTGTAGGTGCACAGATTGGCACACAACTGGCTCTCTGCCCTGTGATGGACTGGCTCTCTAGCTGCTCCTGCCATATTGCCCAAAAGATCTTATTCATGGTCATCTTGTATGGGGACTGCTGCCCAGCACCACTGCCTCATCTGCTTGTAGGATCTGCCTGTCCCTTGTTCTCTTACTGGCTTTCCTCACCTTGGTTTATGTTGACTGTTGTTTATTTCTGCTTCTGCCTCTCCAAGGCCTTTCCCAGAGTTGTGCTGGGTTTTGGGCATTTCTCACTGAGTGACTGACTTTTGTGGTCTTGCTTTTTCCTCCTCCCAATGTCTAGCTCCTGCTGTCAGAGAGTGAGCACTTAGTTATGAGTCAGTACCTCCGGGCACTCATGCAGAAGAAGTTGGTGTGCAAGAGTGAGGAGGAGAGGAGCCAGTTTTCTCATCGGCTGCTCCAGGACGCTACACAGCTTGGGGACGTATTCCACTCACTGGTGAGGGAGGTAGCTCCCCTGCCCAGTCATATCCCCAACAAACTATTCAGGAATATGGGTTGGCATCTCAAGGGGGAAGGTAGGGCTGCTGGGTAGATGCATGGGACAGCTTTAGCGAAAGGGAATGGAAAGGGGGTCACTTCTGTCATTCCTGCAGTTAGATTGGCCTCACCATGTAAGGAGGGAGGGGGGAAGGGAATGCCTGGAGAATGGGGCAGTTGCATTTACCAGCTTCTTGAATGAGCCACTGTAAGGAACATGCCCTGGATCAGCATTGGAGCAGATGACTGAATGCTGTCCAGGCTGGGAGTCCCAGCGAGTGACACTCTAGTGTATGTGCGCTGTCCATCCCCCCAAGATTCTCCTCTGGTCCTCCTCACCATAGCAGCTCCCTATTTTCAGAGCATTTGTGGGAGGTGGGTGGCACTATGGTACCCATTGCACCAATTAGGCTGATTCTCCTGCTTCGTCTGGCCTGCTCTGGCCTAACCTATCTCGTGCTATCTGGTTCCTTTTTGCAGGGCCTGGACAAGAGTGAACAGACCATAGAGGTGATAGTTGCACTCCAGGAACTCATCCGCCTCAAGGACCCAGCATTGCTCAGTCTGGAGGTCTTGGGCTTTGTGACAAAATACCCTGACATCAGGTAGCAAATGTAATGACTGCATGGATGCCAAGGGACCAGGCTCAGTGCAATACAGAGGGAGAGGCCAGGGGACTGTCCCACCCTGTCAAAGGGGAACTGCTATCACTCTGGTCTTTACATGGGCTGTCTGCAGTGAGTCAGATTTCCCTACCCCCTTGATTGTTGGGAGTTTAGAAGGCTTCCCTATCCCAGACAGATTCAAATAATGTGAGTATGGAGAGCCATGGAGACAGAGTTCTCAGAGGTAGCCCTTAGCTTCTCATCCTAGGCTCAGTCATGGGCAGGAGAGAGGAGCACAGAGCGCTCTGTAGGAATTGCACAAAATAGTAGGCCACTGTTCCAGGGGCCACTCTCCCACCCAGAGCTGGGGAGGTGCTGGGGACAGGCTCCCTGGCAACCTCTGGCGTGACCAACCCTGAGTTCACAGACCATCCAACCCAGAAGACCACTTTAATGTCAAATATGGAATTGGTGGTGGTACTACCATTCCCCGGGGCTCAAAACAGGACATGCTGCCATTTGCTGAACATTTTTGCAAGACCCTTAATTTCAACATTTCCAACTTTTGTTTTTCTCTTTTCTTCTGCTCACTGTTCATTTCTGTATTGCACACAGCAGTGAAGCGGAGGTTTTGTCCTTGCTTTGCTCCTCTATACAATCAACTTTTCTAAACTTGAGACAGATTTGAAAAATTTCCCTAAGTAGCAGAATGAAAAATTGTTTAAAACAAAAAAAAAAGGCCTATTTAGTGACAAAGGTGGAAAGGAGGGAGGAAAAAAGGTAGGAAACCATGAACATTTGAAATGAAAAGTCAGCCAATATTAAAAAAGTAAAAAAAACAAGCTTCTTACAGGTTTTGCTTTTGGAAAGAAAAATCATTTTGCATTTAAAAATACTCCTGGATATAGGATTGTGTGTCACTCTGGGTCTGTCTACATGAGATGCTAACTGCGCAGTAGCCTAATAACACTGCGCAGTTGTGGGCAAAACCCATGCTAATACATGACTGCACAGTAGTATTAGGCTACTGTGCAGTTAGTGTCCAAAAAAACCTGTGCGCTGATGCCACTGAGCAGTAATGCAAGTTACTGTGCATTGATTTAGTATTTGGTTATCCAAGTACTAAGCTTAATGCACAGTAATTGCAGTTTATTAATTAACATGTAGACTCACCCTCTAAGTGCAAAGGAAACTCAGATTCTTCCTGGGATTTTATAAACCCAGCTGCCATACTGAGGCATCCAGCCTCAGGACTTCTCCAGGAGTCAGTGTGGTGAAGTTCTCCCATCAGTGTGAGTTCGTCTCAGCTCAGCACCTGCCTCTACAATGTGGGTATCAGTCCTATTCAACAGTAAAGAGGGGCCTGAGGGAGGCCAACTGTGAGACAGACTGGGCTCTGATTTTTAAATGACAGATGCTTCAATGTCCCTTTAAAATGAGTGACATTAAAGCAGTGCAGGTGGAGCCACCTTGTGGTGGAGTTGGGCATCAGGAAGGCAACAAGTTCATTGTCTCTGTGGTTTCTTACTTCCGGCAGTGATGAACATGTGTCAACCCTGCTGGATCTCCGAGGCGATGTCTCCAAAGAGGTCCAGAACATGGTGTTGGAGATGATGGCACAAAATCCGCAAGTCCTGCCTGAAAACTACCAGCCAATCTTCAGTAACATCCTGGTCCCAGGTCCAGAGCTGCCATTCTGCCTTCGCAAGGGCAAGTGCGCCTGATTCCTGGTCATGCAATTAGGTTTTCTCAAGCTTTCTACCTGCCCTGAGACCTCTGTGAATAAGGGACTGACTGTGAGCAGACCCCAAGGCCCACTGTGGGGTTAATCAAAGACCACTGGGTCTGTATACTGGTGCAGTGCATAGCGTGGAAGGCATCACCTGACCTTTTGAGGCAGTGGGTGCAGCATAAGGCTGGGAAAGCTGGATATTAGCCCTGCTGGGCAGGGAGGATGGGGAAGAGACTGTACCCTTGATGCTAGGCCCCAGAGAGTCTTTAGTTGACTGTGGCCTCAGGCATATGATCCTGGGCAAGGCTGGGGAGGGGACAGTGTCTAGGCCTATTGCTGAGCTGTTGACTACCTGATTCACTTCTGTCCCCTTGAGCAATGGGTCTGGGCTTCCCCTTCATGTTGCTGCTCATATTATGCTCCATAGTTTACAGGAAGGGAAGGGGGAGCTAAGGGGACAGCATGGTCAATGGCAGGTGAGCCTAGAAACACCCAAACAACCAAGATTGCTCCAAGATTCTTCCCCACATTCCTGCCACAAGTCACTTTGTCCACTGCACCTGTGAGTGTCCAAGTCTTTTGTTCTGTCTCTTTTTTCTTTTCCTGTCACAAAGCTAAGCTATAGGCCTAATAAACTTAGGGCTGCAACAGGATTATAACATGTGCACTTCCTTTCTGCTATGTCATGTTAAACCTGCCAGCCAGCTAAAGCCCATCAGGCCAGGCCACATACTCTTCTCTCCCACCATTTACAGATGCAGACACCAACAGGTGTTGGTGGGGTTCAAGAGACCAGTTAGAGGGTAGTTATGGAGAAAGCTTCCCCAGGGGCTGTTTCTTCACCATTGTCTGCTGAGTTCCAGTTCTTATGCAGAGCCTTTGCCATAGTCTCTGAGTACCTGTGAACTGTACCAGGCCCTGCAAGAAAAGACAGGGCCTCATACTGAGACTAAGCTGGCTGAAGCCCTACACTTCAGTGGGGCTGCTATGGAGGTCCAACTCCTCTCAAGTGTAACGGGTTGTTCTCACCATTCACATGGAGGCATGAGTCCTACTGAACTTTTGGCCTCAAAGGGTGCATTTAAACATGCATTAAGATTCTTTTTCTAATGCACATTAAATTTAGTACCGCCAATATGAGGTGATAAATAATGGCATTAGGCTACATTAATGCACAGTAATGAATGCACATGATTTTTAAGTGACATTTAATGCACAGTAGCCTATTTTACTGTGCATTAGTGTAATTCCACATTTTTTTATGTGATGCTTTGAGCAGTAAAGTAGCCTACTGCACATTAAAGTACACATGCATACATGTCCAGTGACTCCTAGTGTCAGTGACTTCCTCAGGCTCATTACAAATCGTGTACAGAGTAGGTGTCTGAGCTGTTGCTGTGGAACCTTTCAGCTTAACTGAATGTCCCATTCTTCCTATAGCCTTGGCAGTGGGCAGGAGCAGCCTGCAGTCTGCCTTCTCTCAAACCTTTATTCTACATATGTCCGGTCTTCTCTCATCTGTGCTCTGAATCAGACCTCCAACTCTGCGTCATCTCCTTACGAGCAGGGAAAATCTATGCTGCACCCAGTTTCCAGGCTAGGATGTACCACTGATCCGCAGAATAGTCTTATAATACCAATTCCTCCATAGCTGCTCATTTTGCATTCTAGCATCTTATTAGCTGCGCAAGGAGCAGATGCTGGCTGAGTGGATATAGTGCTATCCAGATCTCTTTCCTAAGTGGCTGCATTTAATGTAGATGCTGGCATGTGTAGTTTGCAGTACTTCTAATGCAATTTGAGTGTATTCATCCACACCAGAGTCCACTTACCTTCATGTTGCCCATTGTCCTGCCTGGAGAGGGCCCTTTACATGTCTGCATAGGTGTGGCTGATCTCTGCTTTTATCACTTTTAGATGTTGCCATTTTCTTATTACCCTTTCTCTAGGTCATTTATGACAGCATAGCCCCTAGCCAGACACCTTTGTAGCCATGGTGACAAATGCTTATTCATTGCTATGCTGTTTCTTGACTCCTAGCTAGCTCTGCCTTGCACCCCCATGGCTTCTCACCATTGCCTTAGTCACTACCAGAGGCTTAGTGCCTCTGGTAACAGCCTTTGTTAAAGGATTTCTGAAAGTGCAAGTAGCTGCACTGTTTTTGATTTTCTCTGGGAAAATTCATATATATCTACCCCATTGCTGTAACCACTTCTGTTCGGATTGGCAACCTAGACCTGTGTTTTGTTGTTTGATTATGGTCTTTCTACACTTAATCAATAAACTAATTGAAATTGGTCAGTTTGGCCTCTAAATTGCTTCTTAAAGATTATATTTCATTAGAGATGATAAAAGTTAACACCCATGAACATCTGTCCATATTTGACCAAGTTGCAAGCCTCTGAAATAAATCTCAGGTTGCTCATGTCCTGTAGAGACAACTTAGCTTGGCAATGAAACCCTCTGCTGTCACTGAGTATTCTCTAGATCAGTGGTCTCCAACCTTTTTAAGTAGGAGATCACCTGTGACATTTCAAAGCAACCCAAGATCTGCCATGCACTGCTGCCACCCTGCCTCCCCCACCCAACAGGTAAGTCTGCAAGGAGAGGAGAGAAGGGAGAGGGGACATATCGAGGCAAAGGGAGAAAAACATATTTGTGGGTGCACCTTCCCAGCAGGTAAGTCCCACCTGGCCAGGTTTGCACTCAAATTACTCCTGCTCCTGCCTCTGCGGCACTGTCCCTCACTGCAGGGGCCTCGATCTAGCCGCCACCCCTTCCTTCCCTCACGGACTAACCTGCTGGGCTGGGGCACGCATGTGCATGCATATGGGCACTCAGCCTCCCACCCCAATTTTGGATTGACTCCAAGATCTACCGATGGATCAAGATCCACTGGTTGGTGACCACTGCTTTAGTTCCTCACAGCTCCTGGGGACTGACCAGGTGTATACATGTGCCATCCTCAGAGAGAGATGGGCCTGAGCTTGATCCAGGCTTTAGGGCACTGGATATAATTCACCATGTGTTTACTTTGAATAGACCAATAGACTGTATCTAGTCAGACCCACACAAGTTAGGCTTTTCCATTTTATCATTTTAGTTTGAACAAAACGTTCTGGAAGCTCCAAAAATCCTAGAGACATCTTTGCTACTCTGATAAAGAGAACATGCTTTCTGGGCATCACTGAGGCCTTCCACCTTGTCCTGGCTTTCTGGCTAGCTTCTACACCCATGTGGCAGAGCACCTTTGGTGCCTGCCACTTGAAGTGCTGAGAGCAGCTGGCAGGTGCAGGCCTGATGAGGCAGTCACTGGACCACAGGAGAGCCCTGTGATTGGAGGAGAGGGATGAGTGACCTCCTTTTTAGCTCAGGCCCTCAGCGCTGAAGCAGCAGCAGTCTGCTGCTGGCAGCCGGAAAGATACCACCCAGCCGAGTGGCTGCACAGAAACACCTTGGAGGTAAGGGCAGGAGCTATGGGGGTAGTATGCATGTGCTCCTCATCCTGGGTTATGACCGAAAACTACACCCTGCTGGGGTAGGATGGTATGGGTGAGTCTGCCCGTGGCAGGGTGGTCCCCAGGAAAAGCCACACCAGTTGCTTCCCTAGTGAAAGGCAAGTAAAGGGTGCCTTATAGACCCAGCCCCCACAACCTGGTGGGTTACCCAGTAGTAAGGACAGGCAGGGCCCCAAGTAGGCAGACCTGTGTGAGAGGGAGTGGGCAAGCAGCGTGAGAACCTAGACAAAACCCTGGTCAGTGCTGGGACCAGGACCAGGGCTAGAGTGCCCACTGTGAGAGATGCCCAGAACCAGGTGGCCCGGGGTTCCAACTGGCCTGGAGATAGCCAGGGCCTGTGTGGCCAAAGGTCCCAGAGTGGAGCCATGCCCAAGAGGGAAAGAGGTCTAGGGAGCTGATAGCCCTGCATGATTGCAGGTAATGAGTCTGCCTGATTAGGAAGGATCTAGTTGGAGTCCAAACACCAGACTTTGGGGCTCAGTGTAGGGCTGAAGCCACATAGTGGATACCATCTGTGAGACATGGGACACGGTAAGGTTGGAGCCATGTATAATGCCCTTGGCATCAGGGCACTAGATAGGCAGCCTCCTGCACATTATATCAATTTTATTAACCAGCAAGTTGTGACAGGCGAGGCAGGGCAGACTGCCCTAGACAGAGGGGCAGGCTGCTGTTAAGATCCGGTCCTGATATGGCCCTATGTCACAACCCAGCACCAAGGAGTATCAACCTAGTAGAAGTAAAAGGATTTGGAGGGTATCTTTCATGCTTATACAACTAGGGTTACCATATGTCTGGGTTTTCCCAGACATGTCCTCTTTTTTGGTTCACTGTGCTGCTTCTGGGCAGGTTTTTAAAGTGCAAGCCAAGTGTCTGGGGTTTCTTCCCAGGTCCATCTTCAATATGGCCATTGCTAGGTAGAGCTACAGTTCCCAGAATACCTAGTGCGGCACTGTGTGACCAGGAGCTGAATTTGCAATTTTGCTTTACTCCAGTTGTGGGAGTTAGGGGAGGGCAATCGGAGGCAGCAAGGAGCAGAGCACAGAGGGTCAGGAATGAGGGTCAGGGCTGAGGGGACGGGGCTGGGGCTGCAGCCAAAATGAGCAGAGCTGGGGGGTGTAGGAGCTGTGGGTCAGGAGTGAGGGGCACTGGCGAGGCTGGGGGAGGGGGAGGAGATGCGTGTTGGGAGTTAGGGACACCAGGGAAGAGGGGGCTGCAGGTCCAGAGTGTGGGGCACCATTAACATCAATACATGGGTGACTCACGTAATCAATCATCCCCAATGGCACCATTGGACGTTTGTAGATGACACATGGTTATCTGTTTTGGCCGCTGCAACTGCATTTGTATTTGCATGACCGGGATTTCCCATGACTTTAAAAGTCTTTTTGGCACTTTTACTAAACCTGCTCGGAGAGGTATTATTTCCAAGTGCCCCAGCTTAACACCCCCGATCATGTAGTGCACTCACTAAGCATCTCAAAGCATCTCAAAGACTTATAATTGCTTTCCTTTGCCAACATGTGGTGCTGTGCTTTTTCTTTAGCCAGCAGGAGGTGTTCTGAATTTATTTTGTGTTATCCTTAACCCCTCCCTCCCACTGCTCAGCTGACCAGGTGTGGGTTTGAGTGAGGCATGACTCACTCCTGTTGCAAAGGTCCAGGGGAGTGGGGAACCTGGTGCAATGTGCCTTGGGGCTGGAGACAACCTTCATCCAGGCGACCCCCTGGCTCTTCTTTCTTTTGGTGAAGGGCATGGCAGTAGGAGTCGATCTCCTCTTCACCATTCCTGATGGCATGCAGCCTCTGTGCTGTAGCCTGGAGCTCTCTTATCTAGCACTCTAGGGTCTCCAATGTGGAGCAAACCTCACAAAGGGAGGTGTCGTTGCTTCTGATCTCAGGTGCCTGCAAGTGTAGCAGGCAGCTCCCACAGTTGAGAGCCAGGGGCTCCGTCTGAGTGTAGGCTGGAACCATGGGTTCTGTCTGGGTGGAGGCCACAGCAGCACCAGAGGGGGGTGGTCCCAGACTTGGAGGGTATCCTCAGGATTCGGCGTGTCCCCACCACCATTGCACCAGTAGTATTCTGAGCTACTGCAAACTCTTCTCTTCAGGCTTGCCGCCTGGGGCCTCATGTCCCTCCTGTTCACCCTTGTTCACAAACTCCTGTGTTAAGTCATTTGCCAGGCCTAGAGCATGCCTGTGTGTGCATTCTGTTCACAAGGATCTGGTTGTGTGGCTCCCTGGGGGGCTGGGCGAAGTAGCAGCTGGTGGGGAGCGTGACCCTCCTTGGCTCCTCTCAGCTGCTCCCATAGCTATCAGATACCTTCCCACCATGGGACCTGCTGATCTCCCAGCTATGCTGGGGATCAGGTTGGGGGTCCACCACATTCATTGGAGGTCTTGGGCTCAGTGGGCTTCCACCTGTGTGTCTCACACCATAGCCAGACCCAAACTGGCCCTGCCACAGGCCCCACTTACCTGGGCTATGCTGGGGGTCAGCCACATCTGCTGGGGTCCTGGCCTTGTGGGGGCATGACTGGCTTCCACTTGTGCATCTCACATCGGAGCTGCACCCAAACTGAAGATAGGCAGATGAGGGAGAGAGTGGGGTGGGGAGCAGGCACTGCACATCCGGCTCCTACTTGGCCCAGTGGGGGGGGAGGGGGAGGGTGGGTGCAGGACAGAGCTGCAAGTGGCTTATCCTGAGTGTGCAAGGGGATGCGGAGGGCAGTTTCCATCACTGTGTGCGCCGCAAGAGGCATAAACGTCATGTGCCTCTGGAGGCTGGGGGGCATGGTGAGCTCCCACAGGCGGTGGTGGTGCTGTCGGTGGTGGGAACATGGCAGAGGCCAATGGGGAGCTGCCACAGGCAGCTGCAGTGCTGTCAGTGGCGGGGGTGAGGGTGGCAAGTGCTGACCAGTGGTCTGTGACCACCTGCAGACACCACCGGCAGTGTTGGCAGTGGCTAGCGGCGATCGTGGAACCCCTGCAGACGCCGCTGGTAATGTCGCTGGTGAGATGGGGGCAGTGAGCGACGACCACCCACAGGTGCCACTGACAGTGTTAGGGGTTCATTTTTCGCAGGGGGCACCTGTATGCACCTCCTACATGTTGCCAATGCCAGGAGGGCATGGGGGGGCATGTGTCCCTGGATCTGTGTATTATTACACACAGGGTGAGTCTGGGGCAGCGCCAGGCTCTTCCCTTTGTGGGCCAGGCCAGGCTACGCTCGGGGCAGGAAGCGGCAGCGATGAGAGAGGGGCTATGGGAGGGGCTGTCACCACTCCAGAATTTTAACGCATACAGGTGCACACTCTGCTCTCATTTACTCTACTCACTCTACTTTCATTAACCACGTGCATGTATATATGGGTCATTTGTGTGTGTGTACACATGCACATGCACACATACTAGCCAGTTGCCTGTCAAGAATGATGGGGGGTGGGGGAGCGAGTGGGGATGGAGCCCTGTGTCCCGCCCCCCATCCTGGCCTGCTCCTGCCTTCCCTCCTGCCACTTGGGGTCCAGGCCTGCTCCCCCCTTCCCTGCTGCGGTGGTGGGGGCAGAAGAGGAATGCACCTGGGCCCAATGTGGGGGCTATGGGAGAGAACCAGGCTTGAGGTGGGGAGAAGCCAGCCCACCATGGTGAAGGAGGGACAGACTAGTGGGCCTGGGCCAACGTGGTGGTGGCGGGGGGAAGGGAGGAGCAGGCTTGGGGCCAACAGAGGGGAGGGGGATGGGGGAGGAGCGGGCCTGGGCCTGGGTCTGGGTCTGAGGGGGGAAGGATGCCTCTCCCCCCACCACTGCCGCTGCCACGTGGAGAACAGCAACAGCTGGGTGGGAGCGCGGGGCCTGTTCTGGTGCCCTGGGGCAGTGCCAGCGAGGCCCAGAGTTGGGCAGCAGGAGCATGGGGCCAGGCTGCCAGGGGCTGTATGGAGTTGGGCTTGCTCCCCCTCTTCCTGCTTGAGCAGCGCGGCCTAGCTCTACAGAGCCCCTGGCAGCCCATGCCCTGCGCTCCTGCCATCCCACTCTGGGCCCTGCCGGCACTGGCCCCAGTGCACCAGCGTGGGACCCGTGCTCCCACCCGGCTGTCACTGTGCTCCACACACCCACTCGCTGCCCCTTCCCCCTGGCCTGCTGCAGCCATTTCCCTGCTCCTCCCTCACTTGCTATGTGCAGCACCACACGGTTCCCAGCTGCAGTGCCAGGAGCAGCTGAGCTGTCGTGCCAGAGCAGCGGGAGGGAGGGGGAATGGGGAAGCAGCAGGAGAAGGGCAGTAGTGGCAGACGGGAGGCAAGTGGCAGTGAGTGGGAGCACAGGGCCCATGGCGGTGTCCTGGGTCCAGGAGTGGCAGAAGCGCAGAGCCTGGGCTTGCAGGAGTGCTGGCGGTGGCTCTGCCTGCCTCTTGGTGGGGAGGTGGCAGACTATGGGCAAACCCTTCCCTTCCACCAAAGCCACAACGCTCCCCAGCCACCCTTCCCCACATACTCACAGTCCCCCACAAAACCCATACCCTCTCACCCTACACATCTCACACACACACCCCTCCTCCACACCCCACATACCCACAAGCCTATACCCACCCTTCCACACTATACAGGTGTAAGACATCATTTTAATCTATTATACTATCACTTCTATGTACAGTACACAAACACATGTAAATCAGGACAAAAATATATTTTGAAATTAAATTAATGAATGTTGTAGTATGTGTTTGATTTTTAAATATAATTTGGTATTTTTCTGGTTCAGAGATGGCAAAACCACTTGCTGAAAAGGAGTAATTCCAGGGGACAAGGGGGGGACTTATGGTGGCATAGGCCAGGGGTTAGGTGGCAGGACTTCTGGTCCCAAAATGGCACCCAGGGGGTGGAGCTCCTGTCAAGGGGCAGGGCTACCCAGGCAGTCCTTGATGACTTGCAAAAATTCAGTAAGTGGCCCTCCACCCAAAATAATTGCCTGCCCCTGCTGTACTTGCTGGGCTTTGGCCCATGTCACGGAACAACACATGTGTTGAATGTTTGGCCCTGTGTCACACAGCTGCAGGAAATGGACTCTGGAAGGGAGAGTGACCTGGGTCTGACCAGGATTTTCTCCACTGTTCCTCTCTTCTTTGCAGTCTCCAGGATTTCAGGTCTGGAAAGGTGTGATCCAGAAGCTGTGCCCCTCCCTTTCGTGCTCTCTCTCTTTCTATGGAGAGAAAGATAAAGGAATCGGGGTCTATAAGGTGCAAAACTGCCCTACCTTCTATCTGATTTCACTCCTACACCTCAAATGAGTCCAAGGAGCCAGTGGACATGCCCTGGACACAGGCCTACATAGGCCTTAGGCCCAGAGAACAACAGTTAGTATTGTATGTACATAGGCACAGACATCCACACACATACACAGACACACACACGCTTCATAACATAGTAAAGTGTACATATACACACATCTGTACATCTGTAGATGTGTGTGTATGTGTATCTATCTCTAAATACATCTGTCTGTAATATATTTGCTATATTACAGTTTGTGTGTGTGTGTATAATTATTTTGCTGTGTTATATAAACTGTGTGTATAAACTGTCCCTGCCTCTCCCCCAAGCCCTTCTCCTATTCCTCTTGCCACAGGGCTAGGTGGGCAGTGTTGTCCCGTGCTCAGCTGCACCCCGGTATCATGGGGAAGGGAGGCTTGCACAGTCTTTGCCTGGCCCGGCCGGCCTCTGTTCTGCAGCTGTTGCCCTCCCTGCCCTGGAGCCATCTCTCCCAGCAACTCTGCCCCAGGGGGAACTGCATTTGGCTGGGTGGGGCAGGGAGGGAGGCGCTGCCGCAGGACATGATGCTGCCTCAGAATCCAACCCATTCCTTCCATTCTCCCTCCCTGGCTCCCCCCAGGCCTGGTGGGAGGAGAGGCAGGGGGCTGTGGGTTGGGAGTGAGGGACATTGCCAAGGCTGGGATGGTAGGGGCTCCCAGGGGCAGTAGCTGGGCTAGGGGGAGGGGCAGGGGCTACAGGTCTAGAGTGATGGGTTGGGAGGGGGAGGGCTGTGGGTCAGGAGCAAGGGGCAGGAATAGGGATTGCAAACCTGGAGTGAGGGGTACCAACAGGGCTGGCAGGGTAAGGGGCTGCAGGTCAGGAGAGAGGGGCTGAGGCTGAGGGGGGACCTGGTGGCTGCCTATAAGCTGCTGAGGGGTGATCAGCAGGGAATAAGGCAGGCTCTTTTTTCCCGGGCACCACCAGGGGTAACTAGGACCAATGGTCACAAGTTACTGGAG